>ML314493.1:0-39349 GCA_005239505.1 Nicotiana paniculata | reverse complement strand
TAAGTAGAATCCTCTTTCAAGCGTGGTGTGTTCCTCCACATCAATCCTCCATCGAAATCCCCCCAATGTTATGTTTTTGGGTCTATTTATATGTTTAGGATAAACCCTAAACATGTAAAAGACTTCTATTCCAACTTGGAAAAACTTAAAAACCTTTAAAACTCGGAGTTTACCGCAACAGGCACCCTAGCGTTTGGGCTCTAAGGCTTGGCTAATGCCAGGCACCCCCTGGCGTTTGGGCTCTAAGGCCTGGCTAATGCCAGGCACCCCCCTGGCGTTTGGGGTCTAACGCCTGGCTAACACCAGGCATGTCCCGGATCGCTCCTTTTCGACTCTTGCACGTATTTTCCGACGTTTATGCTCTCATTTAGCTCGGCTTCCAATTCCAACTCACCTACACATTAAATAAACTTTATTAGGCACATACGACGTGTATTTTTATCATTAAAGCACATAAAATGCAAGGTATATAATGCTTAAAATCATGAATTCTAGCCACGCATCAAAGAGTCACGATCGCATAGTGCTATTCTGATCTCTCAGTTTTTCTTCAATGCGATCGCACCCCATTTTCGCGATTGCATAGGTAGCATTTGGCAGTAGCATATTGTTCCTCTATGCGATCACATTAATCTCCACGCGATCGCATTACATGTTTTGTCAGTGGCAAATTTTCTTCTATGCGATCGCATTCATCTCTACACGATCGCATAGCATATTTTGGTCATTAGCATCTTTTCTTCTATGCGATCCCATAGTTTTATCCGCGATTGTAATGCACAAAATACCTGGGCAGAATATAAGTTCTCAAAATCGAGGTTTTACCATATTTAACATATTTTGACTTCTAGAGCTCGGTTCTTGGCGATTTTTGAAGGGTTTTTCACACAAATCTAATGGGTAAGTGTTCTTCCACTATAATTAATTATATTTCATGAATTAGTTCAGGTTTTTCTCATTTAATTTGTGTTTTGTGTTGAGAGAATTGTGGGTTTTGAAAGAAAACTTCAAAAATGTAAAATCATGTTTTGAAAGACCAAATGATATCGGAATTGGATAGATATAGTATGGGTGAACTCGTATCGGAATGGATAATCGGAATTTATAAAATTTGTCGGGTTCCGAGGTGCGGGCTCGGGGGTCGACTTTTGGGTCGATTTTTTTATAATTTTGTAAAGATTGAGACTTTATTATTCAGAATAGTTCCTTATATATTTTATGTGTATTTTGAAGTTGTTTTAGTTGATTGTGAGCCGTCCGGAGGTCTTTCCGCCCGAGAAGTCTATTTTTGAGTACCGGGTTGTCTCTTATCATCATGCTATATTTTCTTCCTAGCTTGCCTAATTGATTATAATTAGTGTCATCTAGCCTTATAGTTGACTAGCCGTAGTTGGAACATCTATTAATTGGAGTCAAGCATGCTCGTGAGTCTTGCATTGTGATTTATATGACTATTCCCTTAAGTGCTACTTAGGCCTAATTATTAGACATTTATGTTATTGGTATTTCCTTGATATTGCCTATTACTGGGCCCTTGTTGAAGTTGAGTTTATTCCGTGAAGTTAACTGTTTAGGTGAGATTGGTTATTGTTGTTTCCCTTGCCGGGATTGTGTGGTTTCTCTTATTATTCTGTTGTTGATTATGTTGTTTGCCATGTTGACTCCCTTGCCGGTATGTTATGGTTTCTATTACCGTTTATGCTGTTAATGATATTGTTTTCATTATTGACTCCCTTGCCGGGATGGTATGATTTCTATTGTTGTTTATGTTACTTAGCATGAGGGGACATTCCGTGCCATGTTATGTTATGTTAGCACGAGGGGACATTCCGTTCCGCGGTTATGTTATTGAGCACGAGGGGACATTCCATGCCGTGGTTATGTTATTTAGCACGAGGGGATATTTCGTGCCGTGTTTATGTTATTTTAGCACGAGGGGACATTCCGTGCCGTGTTTATGTTATTTTAGCACGAGGGGACATTCCGTGCCGTGTTTATGTTATTTTAGCACGAGGGGACATTCCGTGCCATATTTATGTATTATTATTTCCGTTATTCCTGTTTTCTATTTACTGCATTTATTGGCAAGATTTGATATTCCTCCTGTGCTGCATGGAAATTTCTTAGTTACGGACTGAGTTCTGGTGGATAAATCGTGAGGAGATTTTGGATCAAGGGATTTTATTGAAAAGTATTATTGAAAAAGCAATGGTTTTAAAATTATTATATTTGAATGACTTTTACATCGAAGGTATATTTGAAAAGCACTAGTCTTGCCTAAAATGATAACTGGAACTCATTTATTGAGAAAACATCTTTGGGAAGTTTCATATTTTTAAAAAAGCTATGTTTTAAGTAATTCTCTCTATTAAATATACTTATATCTACTTTTGGAGAAAGTATGTTTTCAAAGGAAACACTTCCATACTAAAACGACTTTATTTGCAAAAGTTTTTCATACGAACTACTATTTAAAGATTTCTACCAATTATGGATTTTAATGGCTAAGGCCCCAGGTGAACAATCCGACGTGGAGTTGAGTTATTGGTGCTCTCTATTGTATTGTGTTTTCCTTTCGATTCGGCTTGTTTTGCTATCCATCTTTCTGTGTATTTTTGTGTTGTTTCGTGATTGATTTCTATAATTTCCTTCCGCTTTATATTGTCATTGTTGTGAATTATTCTATGAAGTCTTAGATAGATGTACCGTTCGGTCATTTCTATATTCATGTTATTTATTTTTTAGACCAGTGGTGTCTTGACTAGTCCTCGTCACTATTCCACAGAGGTTAGTCATGATACTTACTGGGCACCGTTGTGGTGTGCTCATACTACACTTCTGCACATTTTTGTGTGCAGATCCAGGTATATATTGTAGTAGCTGTGTGGATGATTGCCGAGGAGACTCAAGGTAACCTGCTGCTTCGTTCGCAGGCGTCGGAGTCATCTTTTTTGTATTTATTATTCATACACTGTGGTATTTATTTCCAAACAATTGCACTTAGAAGTTATAGAAGATTTGTAGAGCTTATGACTTGTATTACCGGTTTTTGGGAAAGTTTGATCATTCTGTTGAGATTCTATATCAAGACTGTTAGTTTCCCTTTTATTATTGTTGTTATTCATTAATTGCTAGGCTAACTTAGTCCCTAAGACTAGGTGCCATCACGATACCCAACGGAGGGAAATTTAGTCGTGACAAGTTGGTATCAGAGCTCTAGGTTCATAGGTGCTAGGAGTCATAAGAGAGTTTAGTAGAGTCTTGCGGATCGGTACAGATACGTCTGTACTTATCTTCGGGAGGCTATGGAACTATTAGGACAATTTCACTTCCTTCATTCCTATCATGCGAGTTTATTGATCTTGAAGTTTGACATTATCGTTCCATTATCTCACCGATGGTGAGGCCACGAACAACGGTTCCTGATGATGTTACCCCGAAGCAAGTGTCGCAAGGGTCAAAGACAGAGGCCAACGAGGAGCACGTGCCGCAGTTAAGATGCCTACCAGAGCAGCCGTTGAGGAGTCGCCAGTAGTTCTAGTTGGGGGACAGGTACTGGGGGTGCCTGTTGCTACCCTTGACTTCAGGAGACCTGAGCGCAGTTTTGAGTATAAGTGGCACATTGACTCCGACAGGGTTGATTCTAGTGCACCAGTTGCTTCACAGATCAGGGGAGGAGTTCAGACACCCACCATCTACACTTCAGAGTAGCGAGATCATATTGGTCAGGTTTGAGTTGTTATGGCAGCACGACATAGGGTTTCAGTTCAGTCCGTGGTTAGGACAGTAGCCTCTAAGGAACAATACCTTGGACTTGAGAGGTACAGAAAATATAACCTTCTATCTTTCAGTGGGTTGGCGGCAGATGGTGCCCAGGGTTTCTTGGAGGAGTGTCACTATGTTCTTCGTACTTCGGGTATAGTGGAGACTAGCAGGATTGCTTTTGTCACGTCTTAGGTTCAGAGTAGTGGGTTGATCAGTGGCGGCGGCTTATGAGTTGGGGGTAACCTGGCCAAGTTAGCTTCACTAGTGTGGATTCAATTTTCGGAGATGTTTTGAGGGAGGTTTTACCTCAGTTCCTTCAAGATGTACGACACGCGGAGTTTGAGCAGTTGCGTAAGGGCGCTATGTCACTATTGGAGCATGCTGTTAGATTCAGTGAGTGGGCTAGACATGCACTTCGCTTGGTTGCTTCAGTTGGGAGATGAGTCCGTAGAGTCATTTGGGCGATTCAGGAATGATATTCGGTTTAGCGGGACTCGAGAGTTAGAGTAGGATGCCTCATTTTAGCAGGTAGTGAGGATCGCTCGCCGGTTAGAGGGAATGTGGGACTGGGAGTGAGAGGACAGACGAGATCAGGGAGAGATTTCAGGGAGGCAATGAGGCCTTGTAGATCGGAGGAATCTACTGGTCCATATTATGGAGGCAAGGTACGGCACGGTAGAAGTTTTGTGTGTCAACTAGTTCAGTTTGCATTACCAGCTTCGCATGGGATTTCAGGTACTCATGGATCTCAGAGGATTCGTATTGTGTGTTTTTCCACCGCCATGCCGGTAGTGAGATTAGTTTCAGTGTGGACATGTTATCCACAAGGTGAGAGATTGTCCCAGGATTCAGGTAGGTGTGCGGTAGCAGGGTATTCAGGTGAGTAGAAGGCGCCTAAGAGGGGGAGGCCCGACCCATTGCTGTGTTTCATATAGTAAAATAGAGTCCGTTATGCCAGATATCATCACACAGGTATGTTTTGATGTGTTACAGAGGGGCATCAATTGTATTTTATTATAGTTCTGCTGGTCGGGACGAGTTCCCTTATCTGTTGTTTCATTTATGAGTGAGTTCCATGTTTTTCACTCCATTTTGTGTTTGCTCCTGTTGGAGATTCTATGAGTAGTAGGCCATGTCTATCATTGTTTATTTCATTCTTGATAGTGGTGAGACTGGAAGTGAGTCTTTGTTGTTCTTCGTGGTAAGCTTTATGTGATTTTCCTGAGTATTTTGTTCACGAGTTGTGATTTGATGTTCCATCGAGATGTGAGATCAACTAGCGTTATGATTTTATCAGCTGAGACGAATTAGTGGAGGAATTTCAATTGGTATGATATATTTTCGGTATGTGATTCAGAGTTGAGGACGAGGTCCTCGTGATATTTTTTATTCAATATGTTTCTACCGGGCTGAGCACCGCGGTAGAATTTATCAGGATGGAATCCTTGTGATTTGTTCATATGCTTTGCTTCTTCCTTGTTATATTTCTTTTGGTAAGTCGGTATTGATAGAGAGTTGTGACTATGGGCTTGTTTGATAGTTCCTTTATATGTCTCTATTTTCATATTCGGTCATTTTGTTATGTGTTTCTTTAGTTTAGTTTGCGGGGTGTGTGCCCGATGGTGTTAGTTGTGGCTTGGTGATTCGGGTGTTTAAGTGTTATGGGGTTTGGGAAAAGAGTTCTTTCAGATGTGGGGCTAATTGCCAATGTTGAGTTGATTTCGGGCAGTTATTGTGATCAAAACTGCTATTTGAGCCTATGTGTGATGTGCTATGTTGTGTGGTAATACCTTATAGGGGTAGACCTAAGTTGATGCAGCTGGTTGAGGCTAATGCCGGATATGGATTTAGAATTGGGTATTTTGAGAAATGAGTAGAAGGTGCGAAAGTAGAGGTAGGAGGCTTGTCAGTGGTTATGTGAAGGCTATATTTCAGTTGGGATTATTTCGTCAGGCTTTCGTGGGTTGGGGTGATGTGGGATCACCCAGGGGTATGTGTTGAAAGTGTACAATCAGTGACTGGATGAGTTCAAGGTGAATCCTGGCACGTTCGAGGACGAACGTTTTTTTAAGAGGGGGAGGATGTGATGACCCAAAAGGTCATCCCGTATTTTTCTAGCTAATTCTATGTTCCGAGGTCGTGAAAACCTCCTTCTATCTCACCTCTATTTGCATGCGCAGCCGGGGCGTGTAGCCGGGAAGCCTTTATGTGAAAAACTGATAAAAATCACAATTTTTTATTAAAATTTTTAATAAAGTTGACTTCGGTCAACGTTTTTGGTAAACAGAACCGGACCCGTGATTTGACGATTTCGGAGGGTCCGTAGGAAAATATGGGACTTGGTTGTATGCCCGGAATCGAATTCCGGGGTCTCAAGTCCGAGAAATGAATTTTTAAAGAAAATTGTTTTCTGAAAAATATAAAGGATTTTGAAAATGAAATGTTATGTGAAACCTGTGGTATCGGGCCAGTATCTTGGTTCCGGATCCTGGTACATGTTCGATATGATTTATATGTGAAGTTTGGTAATAAACGGACTTGGTTTGACGTGATTCGGGTAAAAAATGCAAAATTTGATGTTTAAAGAAGTTTTGAGGAATTTCATTGATTTTTGGTTTGATTCATCGTTTTAGTGTTGTTTTATGTGCTTTGAAACCTCGAGTGGGAGTCCGTGTTAGGTTATAAGACTTGTTCATGCTTTTAGACGGTGTCCCGGGGGGCCTCAGGTAGGTTTCGGGTTGGCTTCGGGTCAATTTTCCTAATTTTTCCACTACTGAACCTGTCATCTGGTTTCCTTCTGTGCGATCGCATAGGAAGAGTCGCGATCGCATAGTGCTATTCTGATCCCCCATTTTCGCGATCGCATAGGGTAGCATTTGGCAGTAGCATATTGTTCCTCCATGCGATCGCATTAACCTCCACGCGATCACATTACATGTTTTGTCAGTGGCAGCTTTTCTTCTATGCGATCGCATTCGTCTCTACGCGATCGCATAGCATGTTTTGGTCAGTAACATCTTTTCTTCTACGTGATTACATAGTTTTATCCGCGATCGTAATGCACAAAATACCTGGGCAGAATATAAGTTCTCAAAATCGGGGTTTCACCATTTTTAACATATTTTGACTTCTAGAACTCGGTTCTTGGTGATTTTTGAAGAGTTTTTCACACAAATATAATGGGTAAGTGTTCTTCCACTATAATTAATTATATTTCATGAATTACTCCTTGTTTTTATCATTTAATTTGTGTTTTGGGTTGAGGGAATTGTGGGTTTTGAAAGAAAACTTCAAAAATGTAAAATCATGTTTTGAAAGACCAAATGATATCGGAATTGGATAGATTTAGTATGGTGAACTCGTATCGGAATGGGTAATCAGAATTTGTAAAATTTGTCGGGTTCCGAGGTGCAGGCCCGGGGGTCGAATTTTGGGTCGAGTTTTTATAATTTTGTAAAGATTGAGACTTTATTATTTGGAATAGTTCCTTATACATTTTATGTGTATTTTGAAGTTTTTTTAGTTGATTAAGAGGCATCCGAAGGTCTTTCCGCCCGAGAAGTCTATTTTTGAGTACCGGGTTGTCGTCTTTGAGGTAAGTATCTTGCCTAACTTTGTGTGGTGGAACTACCCATTAGGATTGAGTCTTCCTTGTTGATTGTAGTCTGAGTATGCGAGGTGACGAGTGTGTACTTGGACTTATTTGCTAATAGATTGGCCTTTTAGGATTTGCAGGTTCTTATGTTACCTGTGTATGAGATGTAATTGTTACATTGGAATCCTTGGTTGTTAATTTCATCCCTTCCTGTTTAAATTAGAATTACTTGTTTTTGGATTCTTTCATTGGCTATTTGACTTTACTTGACTTAACTGAATATTTTACTTCTCTTAGCATCATGCTATATTTTCTTCCTAGCTTTCCTAATTGACTATAATTAATGTCATCTAGCCTTATAGTTGACTAGCCATAGTTGGAACATCTATTCATTGGAGTCCAGCATGCTCGTGAGTCTTACATTGTGATTTATATGACTATTCCCTTAAATGCTACTTAGGCCTAATTGTTAGACATTTATGTTATTGGTATTTCCTTGATGTTGTCTATTACTGGGCCCTTGTTGAAGTTGAGTTTATTCCGTGAAGTTAACTGTTTGGGTGAGATTGGTTATAGTTGTTTCCCTTGCCGGGATTGTGTGATTTCTCTTATTATTCTGTTGTTGATGATGTTGTTTGCCTTGTTGACTCCCTTGCGGGGATGTTATGGTTTCTATTACCGTTTATGTTGTTAATGATATTGTTTTCATTGTTGACTCCCTTGCCGGGATGGTATGATTTCTATTATTGTTTATGTTACTTAGCACGAGGGGACATTCCGTGCCATGTTATGTTATGTTAGCACGAGGGGACATTCCGTGCCATGTTATGTTATGTTAGCACGAGGGGACATTCCGTGCCGCATTTATGTTATTTAGCACGATGGGACATTCTATGCCATGTTATGTTATGTTAGCACGAGGGGACATTACGTGCCATGTTATGTTATGTTAGCACGACGGGACATTCTGTGCCATGTTTATGTTATTTAGCACGAGGGGACATTCCGTGCCACATTTATGTTATTTAGCACGGGGGGACATTCCGTGCCGTGGTTATGTTATTTAGCACGAGGGGACATTCTGTGCCGTGTTTATGTTACTTTAGCACGAGGGGACATTCTGTGTTGTATTTATGCATTATTATTTTCGTTGTTCCTGTTTGCTCTTTACTGCATTTATTGGCAAGATTTGATATTCCTCCTGTACTGGATGGCAATTTCTGAGTTACGGACTGAGTTCCGGTAGATAAATCTTGAGGAGATTTTGGATCAAGGGATTTTATTGAAAAGTATTATTGAAAAAATAATGGTTTTGAAATGATTATATTTGAATGACTTTTAAATAGAAGGTATATTTGAAAAGCACTAGTCTTGCCTAAAATGATAATTGGAAGTCATTTATTGGGAAAACATCTTTGGGAAGTTTCGTATTTTGAAAGAAGTTATGTTTTACGTAATTCTCTCTATTAAATATACTTATATCTACTTTTAGAGAAAGTATGTTTTCAAAGGATACCCTTCCATACTAAAACGATTTTATTTGCAAAAGCTTTTCATACAAACTGTTGTTTAAAGATTTCTACCAGTTATGGATTTTAAAGGCTAAGGCCCGAGGCGAACAATCCGACGTGGAGTTGAGTTATTGGTGCTCTCTATTGTATTGTGTTTTCCTTTCGATTCGGCTTGTTTTGTTGTCCATCTTTCTGTGTATTTTTGTGTTGTTTCGTGATTGATTTCTATAATTTCCTTCCGCTTTATATTGTCATTGTTGCGAATTATTCCGTGAAGTCTTAGATAGATGTAACGTTCGGTCATTTCTATATTCATGTTATTTATTTTATAGACCAGTGGTGTCTTGACTAGTCCTCGTCACTGTGGTATTTATGTTATTGGAACTTGTCGGAGCATTGAGTGATGAAATTCAGGATGATTTTGGACACATAGTCCATAAATGTGGAGTTTAGCTTTAGAAATATGGCCATAGCTAGAGCTGTGTGAATACGGATATGGAATGGAATTTCGTCGACTCCGTTAGCTCTGTTGGGTGATTTTGGGGTTAGGAGTATCGGAATGTGTTTTCGAGGTCGCTTGTGGATTTAGGCTTGAATTGGCGAAAGTTAAAATTTCGGCGATTTCAGCCTATACGTGGAATTTTGATATCGGACTTGGAATGGAATTCCGAAAGCAACAACAGGTCCGTAATGTCATTTGTGACCTGTGTGCAAAATTTGAGGTCATTCGGATGAGTTTTGATGTGTTTCGGCATCAGATGTGAATTCTAGAAATTTCATAAGATCTTAGGCTTGAATCTATGCATAATTGATGATTTTGATGTTATGAGATGTGTTTTTAAGTCTCGTCCAAGTTTGAACAAAGTATTAGGGTCAGTCGATAGGTTCTGTTGAGGTCCCGAGGGCCTCGGGGTTGTTTCAGATGCCCAACGGGTGAATTTGGGACTTTTAGAGCAACTGAACCATTCTGGTTCTGGTGTCTCGCACGTGCGATGGTATTTCTGCAGGTGCATACACGTAGGTAGGAAGGGGGTGCACGCAGGTGCGAATGTAGCTTAGGCTGGCCCGACTCGCAGGCGCGGAAGAGTATCCGCAGGTGCGACCCCAGGTCTTTTAATGAGTTTCTGCACCTGCGATTATGGTTCCGCAGGTGCTATCCCAGTGTCGCAGGTGCGAAACATCTGGGCTGGTTATACCAAAATCCGATTGTTTGAAATTCATAACTCCAAAATCGATTGTGAGCTCGGGAATTGGAGATATTCAGTGGGATTTGAAGAGGAGAGTCATAGGTAACGTTTTCTAACCTTAATCCATTTGTATATCAATAATCTCTATCAATTTCCTCAATCTAATCAATGAAATTGGATGAAAAACCATGAAATTGGGATGAAACTTCCCCAAGTAGAAATTTGAGGATTTAGGGAGATTTAGATGTCGGATTTTGTTGATTCTTGTTCGAGTGGGTTCATGAGCGAATGGGTGTTCGGGAAATATAAATTTTACCCGATTCCGAGACGTGGGCTCGGGGGACTTTTTGGGCGAATCTCCTAATTTCGCGTATTAGCTTAGAAATAATTAGCTATTTTGTTCCCTTGAAGTGATATTTACATTATGCAATCGATTTGAATAGTTTTGGGCCACCCGGAGTCGAATACTCGTGGCAAGAGCGTGGTATTGAGTTGATTAGCGCAGTCAAGGTAAGTGGCTTGCCTAATTCTGTGTTGGGACATTCCCCTTAGGTATTTTTATACTGATTTTGTTACGTGGACGCCTTGTACGTGAGGTGACGAGTGCGTACACGGGTCATTGTTGCTAAAATCCTATTTTTACTTCCTTGAAATCACTAATTTTCATCCCTATATTACTGGTTCTTGTCTTAACTGAGTAGTTAGCTTAAGAGTAAGCATGCCTACCTATCCTTACTTGATTTCCTCTTATTTGCTACTAGTTGCACCATGCTTAGGTAGCTTTACTCTATTCTTGCATGTTGTTTTCCTAGACTGTTCAATTAAGCCGTATCCGACATACTTCTGCTTTGTATATTTAAATTGGGACTACGGGACCGAGATCCGGGAGCTTTCCCCCTGTAGTGCATTTCATATTTAAATTGGGATTACGGACCGAGATCCTGGAGCTTTCTCCCTATACTGAAATGCATATTCAAATTGAGACTACGGACGGAGATCCGGGAGCTTTCCCCCTGTACTGCATAGCATATTTAAATTGGGACTACGGGACCGAGATCCGGGAGCTTTCCCCCTGTACTGCATAGCATATTTAAATTGGGAATACAAACTGATATCTGGGAGCTTTTCTTGTGTACTGCATTGCACATTTACTGTTGAGATATATGTTGTGCTGAGCCGAGGGCTCTCTTTCTGTTATTAATTCTTCTAGTTTCCATTAATCCCGCCTATCATTGCTTATCTATATTTCACTGTTTTAAATTGTATATTGATTTGTTTTAAAAAATCGGTAGGGCCTCAATCTGACCTCGTCACTACTTGACTGGGGTTAGGCTTGGCACTTACGGAGTACCGAATGTGGAGTACTCACGCCCTTTCCTGCGCATGTTTTCCCCATGTGCAGATCCAGGTATCAGCACCCAGTATCGTGGCTAGGAGTCGTTCTAGCAGCTGCCAGGAGACCGCGAGGTAATTCTTCCGCGTCCGTAGAATCCCACAAGTCCTCTTTTACTCTAGTATAGACATAGAGGACTTATGTATTTCTCCACTATTTAATTGTATAGAGCTACATTTAATACATAGCTTGTGACTATCGTGGCATTCCGGGTTTTGGGATGTGAAATTGTACATGCTGAGAAACTATGTTATATTTACTTGAGTTCTTTTCTTTCTTTATTTTATTGATTCTATTATTTTTTGCAAATTTTAATCTTATTAGAGACTAGGTGCCGTCATGATACCTTTCGGAGAACAAAACGGGTCGTGAAAAATTGCTAGGCTTACTTAGTCCCTAAGACTAGGTGCCATCACGATACCCAACAGAGGAAAATTGGGTCGTGACAACTTGGTATCAGAGCTCTAGGTTCATAGGTTCTACGAGTCATAAGCGAGTTTAGTAGAGTCTTACGGATCGGTACATAGACGTCTGTACTTATCTTCGAGAGGCTACAAAACTATTAGGACAATTTCACTTCCTTCATTGTTATCGTGCGAGTTTATTGATCTTTAAGTTTGAAATTATCGTTACATTCTCTCACCGATGGTGAGGACATGAACGGCGGTTCCTGATGATGTTAACCCAAAGCAAGTGTCGCAAGGGTTAGAGACAAAGGACAAAGAGGAGCACGTGCCGCAGTTAAGATGCTTACCAGAGTAGCCGTTGAGGAGTCGCCAGTAGTTCTAGTTGGGGGACAGGTACTGGGGGTGCCTGTTGCTACCCCGGACTTCAGGAGACCAGAGTGAAGTTTTGAGTATAAGTGGTACATTGACACATGCAGGGTTGATTCTAGTGCACCAGTTGCTTCACAGATCAGGGGAGGAGTTCAGACTCCCCCCGTCTACACTTCAGAGTAGCGAGATCATATTGGTCAGGTTCCAGTTGTTATAGCAGCACAACATGTGGTTTGAGTTTAGTCTGTGGTTAGGACAGTAGCCTCTGAGGAAGAATACCTTGGACTTGAGAGGTACAGAAAATATCACCCTTCTATCTTTTAGTAGATTGGCGGAAGATGGTGCCCAGGGTTTCCTGGAGGAGTGTCACTATGTTCTTCGTACTTTGGGTATTGTGGAGACTAGCGGGATTTCTTTTGTCATGTCTCAGGTTCAAAGTAGTGGGTTGATCAGTGGTGGCGGCTTATGAGTTGGGGGTAACGTGGTCGAGTTAGCTTCACTAGCGTGGATTCAGTTTTCGGAGATGTTTTGAGGGAGGTTTCACCTCAGTTCCTTCAAGATGTACGACGCGCGGAGTTTGACCAGTTTCATCAGGGTGCTATGTCACTATTGGAGCATGCCGTTATATTCAATGAGTGGGCCAGACATGCACTTCGCTTGGTTGCTTCAGTTGGGAGATGAGTCCATAGAGTCATTTGGGAGATTCAGGCATGATATTCGGTTTAGCGGGACTCGAGAGTTAGAGTAGGATGCCTCATTTCAGAAGGTAGTGGGGATCTCTCACCGGTTAGAGGGCATGTGGGACCGGGAGCGAGAGGACAGACGAGATCAGGGAGAGAGTTTAGGGAGGCAATAAGGCGTCGTAGATTGGATGAATCTACTAGTCCGTATTATGGAGGCAAGGTACGACACGGTAGAAGTTTTGTGGGTCAACCAGTTCAGTTTTCATTACCAGCTTCGCATGGGATTTCATGTACTCATGGGTCTCAGAGGATTCGTATTGTGTGTTTTTCCACCTCCATGTCGGCAGCGAGATTGGTTTCAGTGTGGAGATGTTAGCCGCATGGTGAGAGATTGTCCCAGGATTCAGGTAGGTGTGCGGTAGCAGGGTATTCAGGTGAGTAGAGGGCGCCTAAGAGGGGGAGGCCCGATCCATTGTTGTGTTTCATATAGTAAAATAGAGTCTGTTGTGCCAGATATCATCACACAGGTATGTTTTGATGTGTTACAGAGGGGCATCAATTGTATTTCATTATAGTTCTGCTGGTCGGGACGAATTCCCTTATCTATTATTTCATTTATGAGTGAGTTCCATGTTTTGCACTCCATTTTGTGTTTGCTCCGGTTGAGAGATTCTATGAGTAGTAGCCCGTGTCTATCGTTGTTTATTTCATTCTTGATAGTGGTGAGACTGGAAGTGAGTCCTTGTTGTTCTTCGTGGTAAGCTTTATGTGATTTTCCTGAGTATTTTGTTTATGAGTTGTGATTTGATATTCCATCGAGATGTGAGATCAACTAGCGTTATGATTTTATTAGCTGAGACGAATTAGTGGAGGAATTTCAATTGGTATGATATATTTTCGGTATGTGATTCATAGTTGAGGGCGAGGTCCTCGTGATATTTGTGGTTCAATATGTTTGGACCGAGCTGAGCACCGCGGTGGAATTTATCATGATGGAATCCTTGTGATTTTGAATATGCTTTGCTTCTTCCTTGTTATATTGCTTTTGGTAAGTCGGTATTTATAGAGAGTTGTGCCTATGGGCTTGTTTGATAGTTCCTTTATATGTATTTATTTTCATATTCAGTCATTTCGTTATGTGTTTCTTTAGTTTAGTTTGCGGGGTGTGTGCCCGGTGGTGTTAGTTGTGGCTTGGTGATTCGAGTGTTTATTAATGAAGTCTTCGTGTTCATTGCATCATTATCAGTGTTATGGGGTTTGGGAACAGAGTTCTTTCAGATATGGGGCTAATTGCCAATGTTGAGTTGATTTCGGGCAGTTCTTGTGATCAAAAGTGTTATTTAAGCCTATGTGTGATGTGCTATGTTGTGTGTCGTACCTTATGGGGTAGACCTAAGTTGATGCAGCTGGTTGAGGCTAATTCCAGATATAGATTTAGAATCGGGTCTTTTGAGAAATGAGTAGAAGGTGAGAAAGTAGAGGTATGAGGTTTATCAGTGATGATGTGAAGGCTATATTTTAGTTGTAATTGTTTCGTCAGGCTTTCATGGGTTGGGGTGACGTGAGATCACCCGCGGATGTGTTGTAATTATACAATCAGTGATTGGATGAGTTCAAGGTGAATCCTGGCACGTTCGAGGACGAACGTTTGTTTAAGAGGGGGAGGATGTGATGACCCAAAAGGTCATCCCTTATTTTTATAGCTAATTCTATGTTTCGAGGTCGTGAAAACCTCCTTCTATCTCACCTCAATTTGCATGCACAACCCGGGCGTGTAGCCGGGAAGCCTTTATGTGAAAAACCGATAAAAATGATAATTTTGTATTAGAAATTTGAATAAAGTTGACTTCGGTAACTATTTTTGGTAAACGGACCCGGACCCGCGATTTGACAGTCCCGGAGGGTCCGTAGGAAAATATGGGACTTGGGCATATCCTCAGAATCGAATTCCGAGGTCCCAAGTCCGAGAAATGAATTTTTAAAGAAAATTATTTTCTGAAAAATATAAAGGTTTTTAAAAATGAAATGTTATGTGAAACTTGTGGTATTTGGCCCGTATCTTGGTTCTGGAGCTTGGTACAAGTTCGATATTATTTATATGTGTTATATGTGAAGTTTGGTAATTAACGGACTTGGTTTGACGTGATTCGGGTAAAAACTGCAAAATTTTATGTTTAAAGAAGTTTTGAGGAATTTCATTGATTTTTGGTTTGATTCATTGTTTTAGTGTTGTTTTATGTGGTTTGAAACCTCGAGCGAGTCCGTGTTAGGTTATAAGACTTGTTCATGCTTTTAGACGGGGTCCCGGGGGGCCTCAGGTGGGTTTAGGTGCGGGCCGAGGGATCGACTTTTGGGTCGATTTTTTATAATTTTGTAAAGATTGAGACTTTATTATTCGGAATAGTTCCTTATAAATTTTATGTGTATTTTGAAGTTGTTTTAGTTGATTGTGAGCCGTCCGGAGGTCTTTCCGCCCGAGAAGTCTATTTTTGAGTACCGGGTTGTCGTCTTTGAGGTAAGTATCTTGCCTAACCTTGTGTGGGGGAACTAACCCTTAGGATTGAGTCTTCTTTGTTGATTTTAGTCCGAGTATGCGAGGTGACGAGTGTGTACTCGTACTTATTTGCTAATAGATTGGCCTTTAAGGATTCGTAAGTTCTTATGTTACCTGTGTATGAGATGTAATTGTTACATTGGAATCCTTGGTTGTTAATTTCATCCCTTCCTGTTTAAATTAGAATTACTTGCTTTTAGATTCTTTCATTGGCTATTTGATTGTACTTTACTTAATTGAATATTCTACTTCTCTTATCATCATGCTATATTTTCTTCCTAGCTTGCCTAATTGACTATAATTAGTGTCATCTAGCCTTATAGCTGACTAGCTGTAGTTTGAACATCTATTCATTGGAGTCAAGCATGCTCGTGAGTCTTGCATTGTAATTTATATGACTATTCCCTTAAGTGCTACTTAGGCCTAATTATTAGACATTTATGTTATTGGTATTTCCTTGATGTTGCCTATTACTGGGCCCTTGTTGAAGTTGAGTTTATTCCGTGAAGTTAACTGTTTAGGTGAGATTGGTTATAGATGTTTCCCTTGCCTGGATTGTGTGATTTCTCTTATTATTCTGTTGTTAATGATGTTGGTTGCCTTGTTGACTCCCTAGCCGGGATGTTATGATTTCTATTACCGTTTATGCTGTTAATGATATTGTTTTCATTGTTGACTCCCTTGCCGGGATGATATGATTTCTATTGATGTTTATGTTACTTAGCACGAGGGGACATTCCGTGCCATGTTATGTTATGTTAGCACGAGGGGACATTTCGTGCCGCGTTTATGTTATTTAGCACGAGGGGACATTCCGTGCCATGTTATGTTATGTTAGCACGAGGGGACATTTCGTGCCGCGTTTATGTTATTTAGCACGAGGGGACATTCCGTGCCATGTTAATACGTGTCATGTTATGTATGGTAGCACGAGGGGACATTCTGTGCCATGTTTATGTTATTTAGCAGGAGGGGACATTTTGTGTCGTGTTTATGTTATTTAGAACGAGGGGACATTCTGTGCCGTGTTTATATTATTTACCACGAGGGGACATTCCGTGCCATGTTATGTTATGTTAGCACGAGGGGACATTCCGTTCCATGTTTATATTATTTAGAATGAGTGGACATTCCGTGTCGTGGTTATGTTATTTAACACGAGGGGACATTCCGTGCCGTGTTTATGTTACTTTAGCACGAGGGGACATTCCGTGCCGTATTTATACATTATTATTTTCGTTGTTCATGTTTGCTATTTACTGCATTTATTGGCAAGATTTGATATTCCTCCTGTACTGCATGACAATTTCTGAGTTACGGACTGAGTTCCGGTGGATAAATCTTGAGGAGATTTTGGATCAATGGATTTAATTGAAAAGTATTATTGAAAAAGCAATGGTTTTGAAATGATTATATTTGAATGACTTTTACATCGAAGGTATATTTGAAAAGCACTAGTCTTGCCTAAAATGATAATTGGAAGTCATTTATTGGGAAAGCATCTTCGGGAAGTTTCGTATTTTGAAAGAAGCTATGTTTTACGTAATTCTCTCTATTAAATATACTTATATCTACTTTTGGAGAAAGTATGTTTTCAAAGGAAACCATTTCATACTAAAATAATTTTATTTGCAAAAGTTTTTCATACGAACTGCTGTTTAAAGATTTCTACCAGTTATGGATTTTAATGGCTAAGGCCCGAGGTGAACAATCCGATGTGGAGTTGAGTTATTGGTGCTCTCTATTGTATTGTGTTTTCCTTTCGATTCGGCTTGTTTTGCTGTCCATCTTTCTGTGTATTTTTGTGGTGTTTCGTGATTGATTTCTGTAATTTCCTTCCGCTTTATATTGTCATTGTTGTGAATTATTCCGTGAAGTCTTAGATAGATGTAATGTTCGGTCATTTATATATTCATGTTATTTATTTTGTAGACCAGTGGTGTCTTGACTAGTCCTCGTCACTACTCCACCGAGGTTAGTCTTGATACTTACTGGGCACCACTGTGGTGTGCTCATACTACACTTCTGCACATTTTTATGTGCAGATCCAGGTATATATTGTAGTAGCTGTGTGGATGATTGCCGAGGAGACTCAAGGTAACCTTCTGCTGCGTTCGCAGGCGTCAGATTCACATTCTTTGTATTTATTATTCATACACTGTGGTATTTATTTCCAAACAGTTGTACTTAGAAGTTGTAGAAGATTCGTAGAGCTTATGACTTGTATTACCGGTTTTGGGGAAAGTTTGTTCATTCTGTTGAGATTCTATATCAAGACTATTAGTTTTCCTTTTATTATTGTTGTTATTCAGTAATTGCTAGGCTTACCTAGTCCCTAAAACTAGGTGCCATCACGATACCTAACAGAGGGAAATTGGGTTGTGACACATCTATATTGAATTCAAACAAATATGTATGTATAGAATACAATGAAATACAAACATATATGTAGATATAAAATAAAAATACATACAGTGATATACAATGAAATATATTGAATACCGTGGAATACAATCTATATTTATGCTGGCAGATTATTAAAGAAGATATCATTTAACTGATGAATATAGTGATATATAGTAACATATAGACTATCTGCTTAGGAAATGCATCTATTTAGAAACAAAATCATTGAATTCAACCAATAAAATGCAAATGTATAAACAAGTAATGTATACATATCATGATAAGTTTTTTAAACATTTCATAAAACAGAAAGCACGCACAACTGCTATAATACAATGAGCATTCTGTATTTGAATAGTAAAAATTTTATCAAAAATAAATACACCTTGTACCAGGGAAAAATACATGATACAATGACTTTAAAATTTTTTTTTTACAGTCATACATGTAGACATTGCCTCATTCAAAGTAAGCATCTCCTGGTATTTTTTTTTCAAGCGTTGTGTACGTGTGTGAAGCTTCTTTCCGATTGCTGCAATTCCAACGTCCAAACATCTTCCTAACTTCTTCGAGGAAGCTGTATATTGGCAATTCTCTTGCTGACACAAGTGCGACATTGATTGACTCAGCAATATTTGACGTCATGGTCCATCCTCTGTTAACAGGTGCATACAACCTATCCCACTTTTCGTATCCAGCTAATTCCAAGTATTCTTTCACCCTAATATCTACCTTCTCACTAGACTATCAAATTCAACCTGTGTGTATGCTTTTGCCATCAAGAAGTATATCTCGCTCAACTTTGAATGACTCTTTTTGAATTTCTTATATACGTTGTTCCATAGATGTCATATACAAGAAAAATATGGTACCATTGGATACCCTCTCGATACAGATTTGATGATGCTCTCATTCCTATCTGAAACGATGCATATGTTCCCTCTCACCATATGTTTCTTTGAATTGCTCAAAGAACCACGACCAAGCAGAATCGTTCTCTGGATCAATAACACCATATAGTGGCAGTATATGACCTGTAAATACAATTGCATACATGTTAAAAATATGTATTTCAATCTTTAATAGGCAGTAAAATTAACAAATTTTATTATAATCCCCATATTCACTTGCACCATCCAACGTGCTGACTGAGACGAATGCCCCGGTGTATGCCGATTTTAAGTGGCTTCCATCCACAACCACAATGGGTCTACAATGATCGAACCCCTCTATAAAGGTATAGAAAGATATATACACATACAAGAACTCATTTTGTAGCGATTTTACCATTCTAATGTGCGAACCAGGACATGTCATATCCATTGTATATAAGTACCATGGTAATTTATTGTATGAATCAGCCGGTTCACCTCTCAAAAATCATTGTCTTTTCTTTATCCCGCCACGCCAATATATAACTAACATCTACACCAAAATCTAATTTCGCATCAATTATATCCTTTGGGGTGTTTTTCTCTTATGATTAGTAAGTTTGGACCTAATCATACCACCGATAAGACTACTAATTGCTTGACGTTGCTCATACACCTTATCCTTCAACGAACATGTATGCTTATCATTGAACTCTCTCACTTTGAACATTTGTGATTTGTTAATGCTAGAAGCCTTAAATCTCCATTCACAATCCTCTGACATACATAATAATGTGTAGCTGCAAATAATTTTTTCGCAATATATACGATAAGTATAAAAGATTAAAAAATACACTCATATACATGTGAATACATTGTTGCAAATATATATATTATTATAAAATACACACATATACATGTGAATACGTCTGTACTTATATATATACACATCTAAATACGTATAAATACATCTAAAAACAAATAGCGAAAGTCACTGTAATATCTATTTATCAGTAAAATACACATGAATACATGTATTTGAAATACATAATTATTTATAAGTACAACAATGAAAGTCATGTAAATACATCCAAACATATCTAAATAAATCTAAATACAATTTAAAAATTCTACCATGAATACAATATACAAAAAATTCAAAATACACACATATACATGTGAATACGACTGTAATGATATATATACATCTAAATACGTATAAATACATCTAAGAACAACCAGTGAAAGTCGACGTAATCAATATCTATCAGTAAAATACAGATTTATACATGTATTTGAAATACATAATTATTCATAAGTACAATAATGAAAGTCATGTAAATACATTCAAATATATCTAAATACATCTAAATACAGATAAAAATTCTACCATGAAAACAATATACAATTTCACATTCAAAATATATAACCATACATTTGAATATAACATGATGTTCAACAAGTTGTAATTAAGAACACTGAAATCTGATAGCATTAGACCTATCAACCCGGAATTGAAACTTTTCAGAAATTGCATAATTCTCCATCACCTGTTTTAATGTAGCCTTATCCTTTTATACTTGTCCAGCCATAACCTCTCTTTGATTTTTTTGAAATAATCAAATCTGTGTCCAGTTCGAACACCTTAATTGGTTCGCCTGAATTGACAGACTCAGTAGAAATTGTATCATATGTATCAAAATTACACCTTTGATTTGCTTCGTCAATTTGTACAAGGTCGCATTGATTAAACTACCTCCAGCTACAACTTCTTTGTCAATTGTTGTTATGCACAAAGGATACATCCCGAATTCTCTGTTCACTTTTTTCAACTCTACTATAACGACTTGGTCGGTCATTTTGAGAGTTAGCACCTCGATCCCCTAATAACTGCTTCTCCCATGTCTATTTATGTTATTGAAACTTGTCGGAGTATTGATTGGTAAAATTCAGACTGATTTTGGACACATAGTCCTTAAATGTGGATTTAGCCTGTGAAATCAGGCCACAACTAAAGCTGTGTGAAGACGGATTTGAAATGGAATTACGTCGACTCCGTTAGCTCCGTTGGGTGATTCCGGGGTTAGGAGCGTGTTCGGAATGTGTTTTCGAGGTCGCTTGTAGATTTAGGCTTGAATTGGCGAAAGTTAGAATTTCGGCGATTTCGGCCGATAGGTGAAATTTTGATATCGGACTCGGAATGGAATTCCGAAAAAGAAAACATGTCAGTAATGTCTTTATGACCTGTGTGCAAAATTTGAGGTCATTCGGATGAGTTTAGACATGTTTCGACATCGAATGTGAATTCTAGAAATTTCATAAGTTCTTAGGCTTGAATCTATTCATATTTGATGATTTTGATGTTATGAGATGTGTTTTTAAGGCTCGACCAAGTTTGAATGAGGTATTAGGGTTGGTTGTTAATTTTTGTTGAGGTCCTGGGGCCTCAGGTGTGTTTTGGGAGTTCAAACGGGCATTTTTGGTCTAATAGCATTAGCAGATTTTTCTGGTTTTTCTACAGCGGTTCTTTGTTCTCTGCGATCGCAGGAGTACATCCGCGATCGCATAAGGTAAGTATGGGAATTCTGCAATTTTTTCTTCGCGATTGCACAAGGCCAATCACGATCGCAGAGTGAGGGAACCTTGGTCTTCGTGATCGCACATCACGAATCGCGATCGCATAGGAGTTTCTAGGTCTGAGGAAGGGTCAGCGTTTGTTCTACGCGGTCGTGTGGCCCCTTACGCGATCACATAGCTATGAGGGGAGAAGGTCCGCGATCGCAGACCTGTAATTGCGAACGCGATGAAGGGATTTTAGGCACGTGGTGGATCACTCTCCGCGATCGCGACTCATTGTACGAGATCGCATAGAAGAAATACCTGGGCAGTCTTTTAAAGACCCAAATCCGAGGGTTTATGTTACTTTCACCACTTCTGAATTTGAGAGCTCGGGAGGGGCGATTTACGGAGGCTTTTGCACCTGGGTAACTTGGGTAAGTGAATTCTATCCATTATAGATCAATTTCCATGATTCCAATCTTAAATTCAACCTTTAATTTCGAAAATTTTGGATAGAAAATGAGAAAAATAGGATGAATTTCATAGACTGAATTATTGAGTTTTGATTGGTTGTTTAACCTCCGATTTGAGAGATTCTTATATGGTTAGACTCGTGAGTGCATGAGTGTCCGGAAAATATGATTTTCACCCGATTCAGAGATGTGGGCCCGAGGGACTTTTTGGGCGAATTTCCTAATTTCTCGTATTAGCTTCGAACTTATTAGTTATTTTGTTTCTTGAAATGATATTTACACTATGCAATCAAATTGACTAGATTTGGGCCACTCGGAGTTGGATACTCGTGGCAAGAGCGTGGTATTGAGTTGATTAACGCAGTCAAGATAAGTGGCTTGCCTAGCTCTGTGTTGGGGACTTCCCCTTATGCATTTTTATACTGATTTTGTTACGTGGACGCCATGGACGTGAGGTGAAGAGGGCGTACACGGGTCATTGTTGCTAAAATTCCACTTTTCCTTCCATGACATTACTCATTTTCATCCCTATATTATTGTTTCCTGTCTTAACTGAGTAGTTAGCTTAAGAATAAGCATGCCTACTTGTCCTTACTTGATTTCCTCTTATTTGCTACTAGTTGCATCATGCTTAGGCGGTTTTACTTTATTCTTGCCTGTTGTTTTTCCCGAACTGTTTAATTAAGTCGTATCCAACATACTTCTGTATTGCATATTTAAATTGGGACTACGGACCGAGATCCGGAAGCTTTCCCCCTGTATTGCATTGCATATTCAAATTGGGACTACAGACCGAGATCCGGGAGCTTTCCCCCTGTACTGCAATGCATATTTAAATTGGGACTACGAACGGAGATCCGAGAGCTTTCCCCCTGTACTGCATAGCATAATTAAATTAGGACTACAGACTGAGATCCGAGAGCTTTCCCCTTGTACTGCATTGCATGTTTACTGTTGAGATATATGTTGTGCTGAGCCGAGGGCTCTCTTTCTGTTATTAATTTTTTTCCATCTTTCATTAATCCTGTTTATCATTGCTTATCTATATTTCACTGTTTTAAATTTATAATTGACTTATCTTAAAACTCAGTAGAGCCTCAACCTGACATCGTCACTACTTGACTAGGGTTAGGCTTGACACTTACTGAGTACCGAATGTGGAGGACTCACGCCCTTTCCTGCGCATGTTTTCTCCATGTGCAGATCCAGGTACCAGTGCACCGTACAGTGGCTAGGCGTATCTTAGCAGCTGCTTAGGAGATCGCGAGGTAATTCTGCCGCGTCCGCAGGATCTCATGAGTCCCCTTACTACTCTAGTATAGATATAGGAGATATATAGATACATTTTCTTTATTCCTTTGTATAGAGCTACAGTAGTTCAGAGTTGTGACTTTGTGATGTTTCGGGTTTTGGGAAAGTAAAAGCTGTAAATGTCGAGCAGCTAAATTTTATAGTATTGCTTCTTTTTTACTGTTTCTATTATTGTTTTGCCTTATTTTCCGCAAATTTTAGGCTTACCTAGTCGTAGAGACTAGGTGCCGTTACGAGACCGTTCGGAGGGTAATTCGGGTCGTGACATCTACATACACCCTATAACCCATGTCGTTATGTATTTCCATCGGCGTACAATTTCCATCTACTTTGTATTCAATTTTAATTGACAATGAGCACAAATCTATGTGGAGTTGCTTCGAAATTGAAGCAACCAAATCATTGTACGACGCATACTCCTTTATCAGTATCCCCTCAATCGAATAATCGACATAGTTACTCTCACTGTTCCACTTGCCAGAATGACGTAGTAGCACGGTTAAACTTGCCATATGTAAAATCGAATTATACCGATTTCTATATATAATTATATAAATCTCAAATTTTATTGGTTGAAAATAGAACTTACACGAATGATAGCAACAGAAAAAGGAAGGATTGAAAATCTTGAGATCGCTCTTATTTGTTGTATTTTTCGGCTGGAAAAAATATTCTACAAATTCGACGTGAAATACAGATTCTGGGTGTTATAATTGAGTTAGTTGAGTTATATTAGGAGTCTATTGTGTTAACTGATTCACTTACCATTTTAAAACAGCTGAATAGACCACGATTTACGCAATTTACGTTACTGTATTGATGAATACAGCTTGCGAATACAGTCAAATATAATAATTGCCTAACTGGACTCCCATGTTTCACGCCGAATTTTGCTACTGTATTCATGAATACAGTAGCTTAAATACATCAAATACACTCTAAAAAAACTGAAAACATAGCTACAGGAAGTAATATAGTAAATGATAGCTACAACTAGCTAATAACCACTAAACAATAGTGGTTTGTGAAAATTTCTCTTCCATATTTGCGCGATGTTTAAACACAACAATATTTATATAGAAACCCAGATAGGAGGTATCTTGTAAAAGCCCGAATCTGCTACATTAATAAGAAAATTTATGGGAAGTCCCCAAAAACTGCATCATCATGCAATTCACAATAAAAGATAAACTTTTGAGAATGCAGATAGAACCTAAGTTGCTCGGACACGGGTGCGGGTGTCCAACACAGATGCACATTTAGGATCAGATCCTTCGAGAGGTAAATTCTAAGATTCTGGGATACAGATCCTAGTACGGATATGAGTGCGGAAATCCGGCTAAAATTAAATCAAAAAACAAAAATATAAAAATATCTCTAAATTAGGAGAAATTTTGTGAAATACTTACGCATAGCTTGTAAACTATAAATTTCTTTTTTATTCTCAAGTTGTAGATAAGTAAGATTGATTTCCTAGATAAGGTATGCTATTTTCTTCAAATTTACCCTAGTTTTGGTTCTGATTTCGGGAATCAAATTGTATCTTGTCTCGAATTTTTCCGTCCGTCGTGGCCAAAGTACCCAAAATTATTTGACCAAATCCGGTACGGATCCCATACCCACACCCATACTAGTGTCGTGTCGACATGGATGCGATACCTAAACTGTTGTGTCAGAGCAACTTAGGATAGAACTAATAGTTTTGCCTAGAAAAATTGAAAAACATAGATATAGCTCACATTTAAGATTACAGAAACTAGCAAGAACAATCATGCATAACACAGATAACAATACTGCAATAACCAGCCTCAAGGCACAAAGTTCTGTGGAAATCTATAATCCTTTATTTACAAGACATAAGTTTTCGCTACAAGTGCTAGGAGATATGAATTCCCTTCATAACTTAAGAATTCTCAAAGAGAAAGAAAAAGGAAGGATTTATGCGTTGGGTAGAAATAATTAAAAGGTGCATGCTGCTATAGTGTTCAAGTTTCACTAAATTCTGTGTTTAACCTTCCACAACAAATTCTTCTTACAAAATAATATGCCAAAAAGAACAAAAGAATCCAGAATGTAAAGAAATTAACAGGACAGAAAGAGGGGAGGGCCTTAACTTAACTGTAATGGTGAACACTATCACCATTCTTGATGGATTTCTCCATTCAAAATATGCTGCGCGCTTTCAGAACTTGATCTTCTTCTTTGAGTTGGTATAATGGTTCAAAGTTCCGAGGAGAGGCAATATCGCCATCATCTCTCCAGAACTTAGCTCCCCCAGCTGATTATCCCATTTATATACCGCGCCAAGGCCAGGCTCAGCGTACTGTCTTTCGATTTGACAGTTCAGCTGAAATAAATATATCCCTATGAAGCCAATCCGTATTGGACTAGTCAACTTGTTCACCGATCAAGTCTAGCCCGACAAGCAGGAATGATATACCTTGAAACAGCAAGAAGTAAAAGTGGATTCCTTGAGCTGATAGGAGGCTCCTCACTGAAGCTGTCAACAGCAAGGAAGCCAAGGCCAATTCTTTTGTGTATATTCTGTTGTGCTTCTTCTTCTTCTTCCTCGAAGACTTTCGTTCTTTCTTCTTGATTTCCTCCTTCAAGTCCCCCAAATTAGGCTCCGAAATACCTCTTTGATGTTTTGGTTTTTCCTCAACCAACAAGGAAAGGTTACCCTCAGAAGAACGTCCTGATTTCTTGGTTACAACCCATTCGTACGCGCTTCCAAGTTGGAAAAGTCCTGAGATCATGGCATTGAACTTGGTCACAGACATAGTATTTTCGAAGAGAAGGTATGGCACAACGAAAGGGAAAGATTTAGGGGCTGGAAGTATATTGAGAAACGACATGGTGGCAGGAATGTAACAGACAACCCATGTCGGGAGTGTAGCCTCAGGAATGAACATGGTCATGGGGAGGATTATACAGAACAGAGTGAAAGAATAAAATGGCAGTATCAACTTCCTTAGAAGGAAGAAAAGAAATATCAAGTTGCCCTTCTTCCAAATACTTATCTGCATAAACAAAATTAAAAACATAATATAGTCAGACAATCTGCTAATTATCGTACATAGATGAATATTCTTCAAGTGCAATGAAACCAAGTATATACATTTGATCCAACGATGGCAGGCAAACAAAGACGGAATAACTGCATTGGCCCCGAATGCCATCTATGTTGTTGCTTCCGATATGCTTCGTATGATTCTGGTAATTCACACTGGCACTGAAAATCGAAGAAAGTCTTTCAGATTCAAATGAAACAGATATTTGCTAGAAGTAATAAGTGACCAAATATCTGTGAACAAAGTGTCTGGCAATGAAATACCTCTACATCATTGAGAAAGATGAATTTCCACCCCTGGAGATGTGCCCGAACAGCAATGTCCATATCCTCAACTGTTGTCCGCTCCAACCAACCACCAGAACCTTCTAATGCCTTAATCCTCCATACTCCAGCAGTCCCGTTGAATCCAAAGAAATTTAGAAAAATCCCATTCACCTGTTGTTCCACTTCAAAATGGAAGGCCAAATTAATAAGCTGCAGTCTTGTTAGAAGATTTTCCTCCTTGTTCACAAAGGACCACCTTGCTTGAACCAACCCTAGGTCCTCATTATCCTACAATTCAAAGTCAAAGGAGACAATTAATAAGACATACTACATGATCATATTCTACACACACAAATAATGCATCAACAGATCATACATATTGTACACACAATGTGATTCTGTAGGGAAGACCATATACAGGAAATGAAGATTATCACATGAAGAGAAACAAGCTTGGAGCTGGAGGGTATTGAATACCTTGAAATAAGGAACGGTTCTCTTAAGAAAATCAGGTGATGGCTGAAAATCAGCATCGAAAATGGCAACAAATTCATAGTCTTTGACATAACTGCAATTCATGGCTGACTTAAGATTGCCAGCTTTATAACCTTCTCTAATCACCCTATGACGGTATAAAATGTTTGCACCATCCTTCTGCCATTTATGCACTTCCTCATTGATCAACGTCTGAGTCATGGAATCGTCAGAATCATCAAGAATTTGAATCAATATTTTGGATTTAGGCCACTCCAAACTGCACACAGCTGCAATGGATTGCTGATAAACCTGATACCAATTTCCACCAACACACTCAATTTCAGACCAACAACAAACTTAGAATAAGATTTGACACGACGACGACAACAACAACAACTATGATTCAATCCAAACTAATTAATTTTAGTTATATGAATGCTTAATATGTATTTCGCTCAATTTGGACCCGTTTCATTCCAATACTCAATAATTCCACAACATTAAGAATATTAATTTGAAGAAAGAACAAATTACCTCTTTTTCATTACACATGGGGATTTGAACAAGAACCATGGGATAGTAACCACCACCATCACCAGCCTCAAGATCCACTGGACCGTCTTTCAAAACTGGCCTAACATTCTTTATTTTGATCCAGAAACAACCCAAACACAGGGTTAACCTATCCAAACTCTGGATAAGAAACAAGACAATGCACACATTGGCCAATAATTGAAGAAGGGGAGCAAGATATTCCACCCTAATTAAAACCCACATGGAATAAAGCGAATCAAACACACCCTTTACAGCTAATGGATTAGCCAATGTGTATAAACCCTGAATTTGAAACTCAGAAGCGCTAAAGTGCCAACCTTTATAATATGCAGCTATTTCAAAACCTAACAAGATTAAAGATAACCAAAGGAAGACCTTTATACAAATATAAAACCGGCTATTAACGGTGGAAGAATCTGTCCTTCCGGTGGCAACACGGCGGTGGATAACAGAGCCAAGACTAAACAATGCAGAGGCAATAGAAGTTAAGCAACCTGCTGCTTTATGTGCCTTGAGAAGAAGAACCCATGTGAGCTGCTTTGCATTCTTGTTTTTCACCTTTTCACCTTTTGTTAACAGAAAATCATCATCTGATGGACTTTGTAACTCAACCATGGACCAGTTATTTGGGTTCTCCATTTTCACCACCACAGGGGTACCCCTTTGGATTTCTTTACCCCACCAGCTAAAGCATTGTGCCATTTTTTATGCCTTTTGGTGAAGAACCTTTTGGCAATTTTGGCCAAAATTGTGTTAAAGATTGAAACTTTGGGTCCAAAATGTGGTAAAGATTGAAACTTTGGGTTGATTGTAGCTCAAAATGTGTTAAAGATTGAAACTTTGGGTTGATGTTAGCACAAACGAATAAAATATGAAAAGGTACAAATTCTTGCCCAGCAAATGCTATGATAATACCATTGAAGAGACAGTGCATATGTAAAAGAATGATATTTTAGAACAGTATAATTGAATGTGGATATATATAGAGGTGGTNGGGGGGGGGGGGGGGGGGGTGCGAAGGGAGAAAACTCAAAAAGAATGGAGAAGCTATGATTTGGCAAGAAAGTACAAAAGAGAGAGTACTTTGCCTTGGATTACTCACAAATTGTAATAAGGGAGAAAAAGTGTGAGGGAAAAAATAACAGAATGTTGTTGTTATGGTATATACTTCCTCCACTTATTAACACGTCTTTGATTCTGATTCCAGTCTTGAAAAGAATGAAAAATCAAAATCAAAAACAAGAAATAGACATCAGATTCAATAGTTTCTTCCTCCTGTGATGGCGATCGAGTGAATTGGATTAAGGTTTGAAATCCAGTTTTTTCTTTCTTGAAAGAGGTTCTCTAACTATATATCAATAAAATATATGTATGTGTGTATGTGTTATATATAGAAAGTGATAACAATATAGTAATTTTGAAACAAATAGTAATAATTACGCATGCATGCGCTTTCGTTCTTATCAGACAAGAAAAGAAGGGTTGAAGGAGGATGAGATAAAATGATCCTATCTAATATTACATCAACCTTTTTCATTGGCAAAAGACACGAGACAGAAAAAGAGAGAGGAGTAAAAAAGGAGATAAAATATGTGTTTGAGGTTTTCCTTTATTTAGGTTTTTATCAACAAATTCGTTATCTTTTTTTTCCCTTTTCCCTTGCTTTTTGTTAAATCATGGTACGTAGTCATTGAATGGCTAATGACAAATTGCTTGCAGTGATGTAAATAATAGAGAATTGAAAATGTGCAACTTTTTAAAAGCTTTATAGTTTTTACGGGGAAAATTCTTACTGACATAAACTGTCAATATTATCGTAGTTAAGTGATAAATCGAAACAATAATACATATTATTTAACCATAAATAACTAATAATAAAACTAGTGCAAATTAAAACAATTTCCGTCATTATAGATTGAATATGGCGAAGAGAAAACCATCAGTCGAATTGTAATGTCATAAATTAAAAGCATTAATCTGATTGCCATAGAGAGGGAATGGTCATTTCAGAAGTAGTCAATTTTCTATTTCGTCTTAACCGGCTTGTGTTTTTACTGGGTGTTTTTGATTACTTTGCTTCTTTCACGCTTGGCCAAACAATTACGCATAAAACCAGAACTCGCCACGTCATCATTTGAATCTCAAAAAATTTAGTTGTGGGAAATTTGTGTAATGATATTTAAACAAATTCTTTTCTATAATATTTCAAAAAAAAAAGAAATACTTGAGTTGCCATGAGAAAAGTAGAGCTATATTTTGTTGAGAGAAAGCTGGATTACATTAGAATGAAAAAAGTCTGGAAAATGTAAAATCGTAACACATGTAATTATAAATTTAGGCTTGCTTGGTTTAATCCCACTATAAGTTCTGTATTACTTGTACAAACATTTAGTTAATTTCCAGTATAAAAGCCTGCATTACTAATATAATCTCCTATAACTAATTTGGTTTCACATACTAAACACTGCATAAATTAGGTGTAGTTTAATACCAAAAATCAGGAAGACAAAGCGATCAAATAAAAGAGTAAAACTATAGTTGAGTCAAGTTAGCTGGTTTAAAGGAGCGGGGGAACTCTAGAAAATGTTCATTTAGATTGCATTGTGCAACAAATAACGCATGCATGTGAGAAGGGTTCACGTTAGCTAAGTAAACTATGTTTATATTACCAGCATATTTAGTCAAGATTCTTGTTGATTTCTCCGAGGAAGAGCCAAAATTTAAACTAAGAATATCGTAATTGTATTCTGCAAAAGAAAAAACTTGGTGGTGATCCAAAAAACAATAAAAAGGAGAAGAACGATGTGATATAAATAAAAATATTAACAAATCTATTTCTTATGCTATCATTAACTGCAAAGGAAATAAACCTTACATGCAACACATGTTCATAGATACTCCTCAATGCTAAGAGAGCCAAGTGTGCAAATTTCGTAAGCGATCCATGCAAGGGCTTCAAGAGCAACTACAAGCACAAAAAAAAGAGGTGGAAGAAGAACGTCATAAACGAGAGAGTGTAGAATCTAAAATTAAAAAAGTGCAAGAGCAACTTGAGGAGAAGCGAAAAAATCTAGAAGTCATGAAAGCTCATGTAGGAGTCATGGAAGCCCGTGTAGGACATGAGCAGAAAATGTTAAAAGGGGGCATGGTGGGACTTGCATCCCTGATACAAAGTTCCAGGTATTCATTTAGTATAAACACTAAAGTTTCTTTCTTTCTTCTTCTTCTTCTTCTTCTTTCTAAACGTTCAAAAAGCGCCGAAATACTGGCGAAATTTTTTCAGAAAAATTCTGCCTAACTTTTTCAGTTTCTGCCTAATTTTTATATCCTTTATTCTTAAGCTTATTTTCTAGCATTTATTTGACATAGTCTTTTTAATATTACAAAATAGTTTCATCCTTGGTAAAAGTAGATGTTTATTGGCAGCCCGACACATCAATAGAGATATTTGTTTTTTATATCTTCTAAAATCATCGTCAGAGCTGATATGCTTGTTATTTTATATAAACATGTCTGAAATAATTGTCCGCATGATTAGTTGTGGAAGACATCTGATCAGATTTTGCCCCTTGGTATTTAGGAAAAAACCAAGAAGTAGAACAGAGGTTAATCTATTATGGTATTTGTAATCTCAAGGAACATATTTAAGGATTAATTCTTCCTAGGTTGTTATGCATTTTTGCAACCTCTTTTAAGTTGACTGCTGGATTTTAAGGTCGGGATATTATTTAATCATAAACTTATTTTTGGCATTTATTTGTCATAGTCTTTTTGATATTACAAAATAGTTTCATCTTTGGTACTATCATATTTAAGATCTTTATTTGTGCTTTGTTTAACAGACTCGACTTCCTGTTGCACTTTTCAATATTATTACAAATTTAAGTGGTTCAGATGAGGCAAGTCATGCAAGTCCTATGGATGACATCATGGTAAGTAAACTCCACTAATTCATGTAAAAGTAAATTTCTTATCGCGTCTGACATAAGTAGATACATCTTAGAAGGAACAAAAGCACTAGAAAGAATTGTGTTAATTCATGAATGCTTGTACTCCAATACCTGTTAATTTCTCAATATTTTCAGTTCTTGAAATACCCTTAACGATTCATGTATGTGAAAGTTGTGCCTGAATCCACACTACTCCCTCCATTTCCATTAGAATCAGGTGTCAAATACTCCCTCCATTGTGATAATTAGATGCACATTATTTTCCTGTTTGGATAGACATTATTTGGATAGTTGATAATACTGGACATCTTTGTGTTTGTTCAGTTGATACTCTTACTAAACCACATAAAAGAGTATTTGTATGTTTAGTTGATTGCACCTCAGTTCCTGCAGTCATTTTAGTTTAATGAGGTTAAGGAGTTTCTGAAGTATTTGCTAATCTATTTTTAGACTGAATACATATGTAACCCCTTAAACTTGCCTATTTTTTTTTCATTTGGGCACCTAAATTGAAGGTTGTCCCTATTAGACACCTAAACTCAAGCTCTATTGTGTCTATTAAACACGTACTGCTGATATGGCACAACATGTGTATTACACTCTCCTATGAGAGTGAAAACTCCCAATCTTTCTGTTATATAGTTTTTTATGTCTCCTTCAATCTCAATGTGCTACCACCATTTTCACCTCCTTCCTTACCATCTCGACAGCAAATTCGCAGATCGCTCCTAAAACTAAAAACAACATTTTTATTAGTTTTTTAATCCAAATTTTTATCAAAGCATTTTCCTCTATTTCTTCGGTTAAGGGAGATATTGGTGGCTCACTTCCTCGGCCAACGACACCATTAAAATCTTGGTCCCTTCTTATTCTTCCAATTATTTTATTCAACAGAAGAATTTTGAAAAGATTAAAAAAAATTCTTTCCATTTGTTAACTGTTGCTTTTTCTCATAAGCCACTCCTTATATTAATTTACTTAATTTGATATTGTCTCCATTAAAGCTTTCAAGAACACCAGTTAGCTATTTCATACGAGAAGTTGTTTTAGCTTCTCACGGAAAAGAAATACCCAAAAGTCTCCACTATTATTCTAGTTTAAGTGTCCAAATAGGTACAACTTCTAGTTTAAGTGTCCAAATGGAAAAAAACAGGCAAGTTTAGGGGGTTGCACTTGTATTCAACCCTATTTTTATTTAGTTTTTTTGGAGTGGATACTTGATATGATATATTGGAATTTATGTTATAAGGTTTTTTTTAGCTGAATATTTCTACCCCTACCATACTGTCTAATGTAAATAGGCCTATGTGGTTCCCTCTATTTTAAATCAAAGTTTAATTATAATTTTTTTTTTGTAGGATGATGATGCGTAAACCAACACAATGCAATCTGGTTCATGTGTTGCACAAGCCGGAAGATTTGTCTTTTGGGTTCTATTAGATTAGAATTTAGTGACCTAGGACACATGATATTTTTATACTTTTGAGTAAAAACTTTTAGAAGTATTTAGATTTTAGAAGGGTGTAAATATCTAGTACAACAACTTTATGTATTGACCTTTTGCATATATATAATATTCAGTAGTTTATATACATTTGCTAAATATCTGAAAGCATATAGGAATTATGTATATAGCAACAATTCATAAGTTGTTGCTAAAAACCTTTCATGAAGCTTATATACAACAATTAATGTTGTTGACACAAAGTAACTTATTGCCACAATATTATTTGTTGCTAAATTTTTTGATAACAAATTAACTAGTAATTCCCGCCATTGTTTTTGCAACAATTTGTATTGTTGGAAAAATGATTGATTTGTCGCAACAATTATTCTTGTTGCTGAAAATTTTTATAAATCACAATTATATGCCTTTATAACAACAAAATATAATTTATTGCAACAACAAGATTTGTTGCGATAATTTAGCTTTTTGACAACAACATTGGTTCTTGTTGCATAGATTTTTCGCATCGGAATTTGCTGCAACAACTTACTTTTTGTTGCGAAAAGCTTTTTTCACAACGACAACCAACATATTACAACAAAAAAAGTTGTTGCAAATTTCGTAGTTTCTTGTAGTGCGGCCGGCGAAGCATTGACAAATCCAACCACCATTTAGTTTTTTTTTTGTATTTTAAAATGCATATATATGTGTATATGAAGAACATGTAAATCGAGTTATCAAATGCTAAGTTTTAAAATATCTACATTAAGTTAATTTTTATAATAAATAACTTTGTATAGAGAAAAGTATAGGAAGTTGTCATTTATTTGAATGAATACCAGAAAGAAAATTAATTAATGATAACTAACTTAGGATATATTTTGTCCTCTAATATTTCATTTTTATTGTTTTTAAGTTTGCATTTTTAACCGTTTGACTCTTACTAATATATTATAATCTATTTTATTATAAATTTCGAAAAGAATGACTTGGCATTTTTGCAAATTCGTTAAATCAAAGACTTTTTTGGTTAATTAGGATCGTTCTTAATGTTAAAGAAATTTTTTTGTTGTTGATTCAAATCTTAATAATAGCTCATCCCCAAGTTTTAAATATTTAATTATAATTATAATTTTTATCTAATGAAAATTTTACGTTCAATATAATAAAAAAAATATTCAGGGTACGCGCATCGCGCGTGTATCATAACGCAATGAGTGTTTGAGTTATGAAATAAAAGTATAAGTTCCTGACAAACATTGTACATATAACTAACTCAATTAAGAAAAAAACGTCTCATAGAAATCCTCAATCATCAGTTTATAATTCAATTTAAAATTTATGCCACTTTTTAATAAATAAAGTTAGCATGGTTCCTTTTCAGTTTCAGTAGTAGACATAGTCATTGAAAACATAAATAGTGGATATAATTTTACACATATAGCAAACAACTAATAATCCATGAATTTCAGATGAACACAAAACCAAAGTGCCTTGAAAATGAGAAAAGACATTCAAAAGAAATACTAAAGCAAGCTAGTAAATTACATTGGAAAATGACTTAGAGTTATATTTGAAAAAGTATATTTAGTTTCGATATATCATTATTCAAGTGGAATTAGTATTTAAATAATTTTAATATTGATTAACTCCATTTGTCGTTATTATTTGAAAATAATTTATTTTATGACAATTCTAAAATTTATTTTTAAAAGGTAAAATGATCAATACACATTTCGATTGGAGAACACGTATTTTTTCTTAATTTGAAGGGCATATCTTTTAAAAAAATCTTATGAAAATTGTAGTAATTGCTGTAATATGATATTGAATCTAAAATGAATGGTATATCTATTTTTTAGTAATTAAATTCCGAAGTCACGACCCAACATCCCTCCGGAACACGCCGTGAAGGCACCTAGTGTCACGATCCAAAATCCACTAGTCGTGATGGCATCTAATACAACCCGCTAGGTAAGCCAACTAATAATTATCTAATTTTAATTATATTAACAAGACAATTAAATGAAAGTAATTTACATAATTTATACATTTCCCAAGGGCTGGTAGTATAAATCATGAGCTTCTACGAATAGAGTTTACAAAGAGGAATTAAGATAAATACATAGTCTGTTTGAAAAGCACATAAATACAATTTTATAATCTAAGGTTACCCCGAACAACAGAGGCAGCTACAACAGGGATGCAGGTACATCTTCAAGTCCCGCAATCATCAAACACCTCAACAACAATAACCGACATCTACACGCAATGTGCAGAAGTGTAGTATCAGTACAACCGACCTCATGTACTGAGTAAGTAACAGACCTAACCTTAGGTTGAAAACACTGACGAGCTATCACAAGGTTGGGTCCAATACCAATATTCAACAACAGCTCATAACAACATACTCAACTTGTTTGTCACTGCTTTCAACCTATAAAAGAGACATATCAAAAGTAAAAAAAATACTCAACTTGTTCACAGTTCTAGAAAATGGTCATACTCTTCAAATATCTTAGTGAAACAAAAATCCAAGATCTCTGACCGAAAATGCCAAAAGTACGAGTAAGTTTGAAAATTGTAATTTTTCAAATATCCTTTCCATAATAAATAAAATATTTCATTTTTTTCCAAATAACAAGTACAAAATACCTCTCTATGTCCACATATCAATGTGTATAATAAGTCATGAATGACGTGATGTATCTCTATGCCTGTATGTCATGTGTGCATGTAAATGCAACGTATCTCAGAGATGGATCATGTACTCACACTCTCAGAGTACTAAATCTCACTGTCTCGCATCCTCTCTCACTAAGCTCAATACTCATCACACTACATCACTCTACGCTGTATAATAATTGTTGTAGCGTGCAACCCGATCAACATGTATATATAGTCGATTGTGCTCACTGGGGTGTATAGAATCCGGAGGGGATCCTTTAGCCTAAGCGCTATATTGCTGCGGCGTGCAGCCCGACCCAATACTACTGCAGCGTGCCACCCGATCCAATACTGTTGCAGCGTGCAACCCGATCCAATACTACTGCGGCGTGCAACGCGATCCAACATTGTATAATATAATATGTTGCGGCGTGCAACCCGACCCATAATGCCACTCTCACTCAGGCCCTCGGCCTCACTCAGTCATCAGTCTCTCCAGTCTCACTCACGGCCTCACAATGTCATGAAACTAGCCCGACAACAACGATATGATGTATCAATAACAATAACTAAGACTGAGATATGATATGAATGCATGAATATGACTGAGCACGAAATATCAATGAAAATCAGTGAGATGACATCAAGAAACATCCACTATGGGTACAAACAATATCAGCATAAAGCATAAACAAGATATTTAGCATGATTGACAGCTCAGTTACTTTATCACATGGTGAAAACACAAATATCAATAAAATAGGGGCCACTATATAGTGCCATGGGAACAACCGAGTCCCAATTCACAGGGTGCACGCCCACACGCTCGTCACCTAGCATATGCGTTACCTCAATAACAATCACATAATACGTAATGCGGGTTATCATACCCTCAGCACTAAGTTTAGAAGAGTTACTTACCTCGAACGAGCCAATACCAGTGTCGAGCAAGCCAATCGATGCTCCAACGATGCCATCCCGCACGTTCTGACCCCTGAATGGCTCCAAACTGATCAACAACATTTCAAATACATCAAGCAATGCTAAAGGAACCAATCACGGTCGTAAAAGATCAAGTCTTGAATCAAGGCCCGAAATTGACCCAAAAGCCCAACCCCGACCCGCACCTTGGAACCCGAAAAAACTCAAAAAATCCGATAATTCATTCAATTATGATTCCAACCATACTATTTTCACTCAAATCCGACTCTAATTCAATGTTCAAAACTCAAAAACTCATATTATGAAACTTTAGGCCAAAACCCCCAATTTCCTCATTATAATTAATCAACCAATTGCCACAAATGAAGATAGATTCATGAAATGAAATCAAAACCGAGTAGAGAACACATACCCCAATCCTTGTGATAAAAGTTTCTTCAAAAATCGCCTCAATCCGAGTCCCACATCTCAAAAGTATGAAGAAAGAACAAAACCCTCGATTTTTATAGCTTCTGCCCAGCACTTTCCGCATTTGCGGACAAATTGTCGCATCTGTGGTAAAACTTCGTTTCTGCGAAAATAACCTTGCCTAGAAATCCCCGCACCTGAGGATGTCAAATCCCGCTTCTGCAAAGCCTTACACACCTGCGATTCCTAGTCCTGCATCTGCGCACACGCAGGTGCTCTACAAATCTGCTTCTGCGGTCTTTGTGATGACCCAAAAGGGTCATCCCGTATATTCTATCTAATTCTGTGTCCTGAGGTCGTGAAAACCTCCTTCTATCTCACCTCAATTTGCATGCACAGCCCGGGCCTGTAGCCGGGAAGCCTTTATGTGAAAAACTGATAAAAATGATAATTTTATATTAGAAATTTGAATAAAGTTACTTCAGTCAGCATTTTTGGCAAACGGACCCGGACCCATGATTTGACGGTCCTGGAGGGTCTGTAGGAAAATATGGGACTTGGGCGTATGCCCGGAATCGAAATCCGAGGTCCCAAGTCCGAGAAATAAATTTTTAAAAAAAATTGTTTTCTGAAAAACATAAAGGTTTTTGAAAATGAAATTTGAGGTGAGACTTGTGATATCAGGCCCATATTATGGTTCCGAAGCCCGGTACAGGTTCGATATGATTTATATGTGTTATTTGTGAAATTTGGTAAGAAACAGACTTAGTTTTGACGTGATTCGGACCTTAAATGCAAAACTTAGTGTTTATAGAAGTTTTGAAGAATTTCCATGGACTTTTAATTTAATTCATCGTGTTAGTGTTGTTTTATGTGGTTTGAAACCTCGAGCGAGTCTGTGTTAGGTTATATTACTTGTGTGTGTGGTTGGACAGGGTCCCGGGGGCCTCGGGTACGTTTAGGAAGCTGATCGGGTGTTCTTAGCACTTGGGAGACAGCTGAACCATTTTTGGTTCTGGTGTCTCACACCTGCGATGGACCTTCCGCAGGTGCGGCGAGGAGCTCGCAGGTTTGTACTTGACCCAATACCCCAATCCTCGAAGGTGCAATGTTTTTTCCGTAGATGCGGAGCCGCAGGTGCAGCCATTTGATTGCAGGTGCGATCCCAGGCCTTTTAGTGGGTTTTTGCTCCTGCGATGGTATTTCCGCAGGTGCACTCCCATGGGCACAGGTGCAGATATTGCTGGGAAATTATATCAGATCCTAGGGTTTATGTTATTTTCACCATTTTCAAATTGGAGAGCTCGGGAGAGGCAATATTTGGAGGCTTTTGCACCTGGGTAACTTGGGTAAGTGATTTCCATCCATTATAGATCAATTTCCATGATTCCAATCTTAAATCCAACATTTAATTTCGAAAATTTTGGGTAGAAAATGGGAAAAAATTGATGAACTTCATAGACCAAATTATTGATATTTGATTGGGGTTTTGAACTCCTATTTGAGAGATTTTCATATGTTTAGACTCGTGAGTGAATGGGTGTCCGAAAAATATAATTTTTACCTGATTCTGAGACGTGGTCCCGGGGAACGTTTTGGGCTAATTTCCTAATTTCGCGTATTAGATTGGGGCTTATTAATTATTTTGTTTCCTTGTGATGATATTTACTCTATGCAATCGAATTGTCTAGATTTGGGCCACCCGGAGTTGGGTACTCGTGGCAAGAGCATGGTATTGAGTTGATTAGCGCAGTCAAGGTAAGTATCTTGCCTAACCTTGTGTGGGGGAACTACCCCATAGGATTGAGTCTTCTATGTTGATTGTAGTCCGCGTACGTGAGGTGACGAGTGTGTACTCGAACTTATTTACAAATAGATTTCCCTTTAGGGATTTTGGGTCCTTATGTTCCCCGTATACAAATTGAACTTGTTATGTCTGAATTCCTGATTTCTAGTCTCATCTCTTCCTGTTCAAGTTAGAAGTACTTGCCTAGCATTCCTTGTTTCTTATATGATCTTAATTGACTTAAATGAAGACCTTGTTTTTCCTACTGTTATGCTATGTCTTCCTTCATACGCTGCCTATGTGGNTATGTCTTCCTTCATATGCTGCCTATTTACTGAGCATTGTTCAAACTGAGTTTATTCGGTGAAGCTAATTGTCTAAGTGAGATTGGTTATAGCTGATTCCCTTGCCGGGATGATTTGGTTTCTTGGTTGCGAATTTGAATGTATAGAATCGTTGCTATATTTGTCTTGTCTTCCCCTCGTTATGCTATTCTCTCTTTGTGCTTGGCATTCCTCTCAGTGGCTACTTCTTATGAGCGAGTTATTACCACTTTTGTGATTTAAGTCTTTGTATTGATTTGCTCATAGCACTTTGTATTCGACCTTGTTTGCTTTCACGCCGGTTGTGGAAATATATGTTGTTTCTGTCGCATTCTAGTTGTTTTCCTCAGTGGCTGCATTGCATATTTAAAT
>ML314492.1:0-76978 GCA_005239505.1 Nicotiana paniculata | reverse complement strand
AACGTGTGATACCTGACTGGGGGTACTTCTTTTCCTTAAAAGTAGTACTTCTTCAAGTGAATGACATTCCAATTTGTTTTTAGGATTCTGTCGTCCATAGCTTCCAACTCGTAGGCGCCCTTCCCAGCTATGCCTCGGATTTTGTAGGGTCCTTCCCAGTTTGGATTTAGCTTTCCTGCACCTGCTTCTTTCGTTGATTGAAAGACTTTTTTAGGACGAAGTCCCCAATCTTGAAGTACCTGAGATGAGCTTTACGGTTGTAATAACTCTCTATGATTTGTTTTTAAGCTTCCATCCGCATCAGTGTTGCTTCTCTCCGTGGTTCGAGCAGGTCTAGATTGGTCCTCAATTCGTCGTCGTTTGCTTCCTCCATGGTTGTTGTGAACCTTATGCTTGGTTCGCCAATCTCCACAAGTATTAAGGCTTCTGAGCCATAGAAAAGTGCGAACGGAGTTTCCCGTGGCTATTTTTGAAGTTGTTCTGTATGCCTGTAGTACCGTTGGTAACTCATCAGGCCAGTTTCCTTTGGCTTTATCCAGCCGCTTCTTTAGATTGTTGATGATGACCTTATTCGTTGACTCAGCTTGACCATTAGCCACGGGGTGGTATGGCGTTGAAGTGATCCGTTTGATTTGCCAACTTTCGAAGAATTCTGTGATTTGCGAGCCTATGAATTGTGGGCCATTATCACACACGTCTCCTTTGGTATCCCAAAGCGGCATATTTTGTTTCTCCATAAGAAGATTTTAACTTCCTTTTCTCGCACATGTTTGAACACTTCTGCCTCTACCCATTTTGTAAAATAGTCGGTTATCATGAGAAAAAATTGTACATGTCCTTTAGTTGTGGGAAGAGGTCCTACTATGTCCATACCCTATTTCATGAAAGGCCATGGTGATATTATTAGATGCAATAATTCCGTTGGTCGATGCATGTTATTGTCCAACCTTTGGCACCTGTCGCATTTGGATACGAAGTTCTCGGCCTCTTCTTCCATCTTAAGCCAATAGTATCCAGCTCTAATTAGGGTTTTCACTAAGGATCTCGCCCCTGAGTGATTTCCACAGTGTCCTCCGTGGACTTCTTTCATCACAAACTCCGTTTGGTTAGGTCTGAGGCATTTTGCTAGGGGCCCCCCGAACATCTTGCGATATAATGAGTTGCGAATGAGGCAGTACCGTGTAGCTTTGCGGTGAAGTGCTTGAGTTGTTTTCTTGTCTTCAGGTACGGTGCCATTCTGCAAAAAATTTAGGATCTCGTTTCTCCAATCCCAGGTTAAATTATTGAAAGTTACCTCATTTCTATCCTGGTCGATAGCTAAATGGAATAGATGAACGACGATTGCATTGTCCTTGTTTGTTACTTCCATGACTGTTGCGAGGTTATCTAATGCATCTGCTTCAGCATTTTCCTCTCTAGGTATCTATACTACCTTCCATGTTTTGAATTGTCACACGAGCTCTCGTGCCTTTTCCAAATATTGTAGCATCCGAGTCTCTCGAGCGATGTAAGTCCCCTGCATTTGATTTACTACTAGTTGGGAATCGCTATTGATCATGATTTGCTCGATTGAGAGCTCTCGTGCAAGTTCTAATCCTGCAATAACAACTTCATACTCTGCCTCATTGTTAGTTATAGGATAACATTTGATAGCCTGTCGTGTCTTTTCACCCGTGGGTGATATTAAGACTATGCCTAAGCTGGCACCTTTTATATTGGAAGAACCATCGGTAAATAGGGTCCATAGACCGGATTAACACAGTTGAAGAGTTGTAACTCTCTCTCCACTTCAGGGACAATGCTATTACTAAAGTCAGCGACAAAATTAGCTAAGATCTAAGACTTGATTGCAGTCCTAGGCTGATATATTATTTCATGCTCACTTAATTCTATAGCCCACTTGGCTAATCTTCCTGATAGTTCTTGTTTATGAAATATGTTTCTTAATGGATACGAGGTCACTACTGTGATTGGATGACATTGGAAGTATGGACTTAATTTTCTGGATTCCATGATTACAGCTAAGGCTAATTTTTCTAGATGTGGATATCTAGTTTCAGCATCTAGTAATGTCTTGCTTACATAATAAATAGGAGATTGTTTACCTTTATTCTCCCTTACCAATACTGCACTTACAGCAATTTCCGAGACGGCAAGGTAGACGTACAGCCCCTCCCCCTCCTTTGGATTTAACAGCAACAAAGGTTTTGATAGATAAGACTTTAGGTCTTTGAGAGCCTGTTGACATTCTTCAGTCCATTCGAACCGATTTTGCTTTTTGAGAACTGCAAAGAATTTAAAACTTTTCTCGGAAGATTTGGAAATAAATCTTCCTAAGGCTGCAATTCTTCCCGTTAGTCTTTGAACTTCTTTTTTGTTTATAAGTACATCAGGTATTTCTTCTATAACTTTAATTTGATCAGGATTTACCTCTATTCCCCTGTTTGATACAAGGAAACCTAAGAATTTACCTGATTTTATGCCAAAAGCGCATTTTTCTGGATTCAGCTTCATATTATACCTGCGTAAAATGTCAAAGGTAATAGAGAGGTTCCAGAAATGGTCTTCCACCCGTGTTGATTTTACCAGCATGTCATCGATGTAAACTTCCATCATTTTTCCCAGATGTTCCTGGAACATCTTGGTCACTAGCCTTTGATAGGTGGCTCAGCTTTTTTCAAGCCAAAAGGCATGACTTTATAATAATAAGTCCCCCTATTTGTAATAAAGGGGGTATTTTCCTCGTCTGAGGGATCCATTTTAATCTGATTATAACCGGAATATGCGTCTAGGAAGCTTAACAATTCATGACCTGCGGTGGTATCAATCATTTGATCTATATGTGGTAATGGGAATGAATCTTTGGGGCATGATTTATTTAAGTCAGTATAATCTACGCATACTCTTCATTTGCCATTCTTTTTAGTTACTACCACAGTGTTAGCTAGCCAATTAGGGTACGTTACCTCTCGTATCGAACCAATCTTCAAGAGTTTCTGTACCTCTTCGTCAAGCACTTGGTTCTTGAATGGTCCTTGCTTTCTTTTCTTTTGCTTAACAGGTACAAATGATGGATCTTCATTTAGTTTATGAGTCATCACTTCTAGTGGGATACCAGTCATATTTGAGTGGGACCACGCAAAGCAGTCTGCGTTAGCCTTTAAATAATCAGTTAACTTACCTCTTTGATTGGAGCCCAGCCTCGGGCCTATATACACTTTATGTTCAGGATTTTGTTCAGACAATGGAACAGCTTCGAGCTCTTCCGTAGTTGTTTTGATGTGCACGTCTTCCTCCAGTTCATGAATGACGTCCGTTATGAAATCTACATCAGTGTGGTGTAATGCACCTTCCGTGGTAACTTGATTCACCTTCTCATAAGTATTTTCTTTCGTACATGCTTCAGAAATAATACCTTTCGTACCTATTTGGGTAGTAATTTCTTCCATGCATGTTTGGGCGGTGTTACCTGCTTGGGAGATTCCCTTATCTTTTGATTCTTCCACCTCTACTTTGTTGTAGTGTACCACGAAATTTATATTTCTTGCGGTTTGCTGATCGCCTCTAATTTGCTGAATCCCCCTTTCAGAGGGGAATTTAATTACCTGATGCAAGGTGGAGGGTATTGCTTTTATGTCGTGGATCCATGGCCTTCCCATGATTACGTTATAAGCCATGTCAGTATCGATGACTTGGAACCTGCTACTTTTGATCACCCCCTCAGCATAATTGCTAAGCTCGATTTCTCCTTTTGTTATAACCATAGAGTTATCACCCTGATATGGCTTGTGCCCTTGAGATTACTTGATTCCCCAGTAGCATTTCTTCCACGACTCTTAGCAAAATGATATTGACTAAACTACCTGGATCAGTCAACACTCTTTTACATTAGTGTCATGAACAAGTAAAGATATTACCAAAGCATCGTTGTGAGGAAGCATTAATCTGCCGACATCTGCATCATCGAAGGTTATATCGTCCGCTTCCAGATTTTCATGAACCCATTTTCCATGTGTAATTGTGAACTTTGTGGTCGTTTTCCATACCGCTCCGTTTACTTCTTCACCTCCGTGTATCACGTTGACGGTTCGTTTTAGAGATGGAGGTTTTGGGGGATCCTGCCTGTTCGTCATGTATGCCTGTTTACCTTTTTCACTGAACAATTCTGTCAAATAGCCCTGTTTCAATAATTGTTCTACCTCACCTTGCAAAAATCTTCAATTTGCAGTTCTGTGTCCTTGATCATTATGGAATTCACACCAGAGATCTGGGTTCCTCTTATTCGGATTCGACCTCATCTCTTTGGGCCATCGAGCCTTATCACCCATATTTCTTAACACTGAAATTAGTTCAGAGGTACTTACATTAAAGGTATGATCCCCAATTTGCACATTACCTCTAGCTCGCTGACCTTGATCCCTTCTGGATCTAGATGAAGACGAGCCCACATCACTGCTTGGTGGTCCATAATCTGACCTGGTGTTTTCAAACCTACGACGAGTTTCACGTCCCGATGGTCCCATGTAAGGATCGTACCTATTTTTACCTGATCTCCTGTCTGATTCTGCACGCCTGGATCTGGTATAATCTTCCTCTTTCAGACGAGCAGTGGTATCTTCTTCTATTCGAAGTTTAGTACTATACCTATTATAAACATCGTTCCACGATGTAGCTAGGAATTCTCTCAAGCTTTCCTTGAGTCTTCTCGTGGCTTCTGAGATTTTGTCATTTAGATTACTTGCGAATACCATGGCTGCCCAATTATCAGGCACCCTTGGTAGTTGCATTCTTTCTCGTTGAAACTTGTCTACAAATTCACGAAGTAGTTCCGTATCTCCTTGTTTTATTTTAAATATGTCCTCCATCCTTTTCTCGACTTTTTGCGCATCGGAGTGTGCCTTTATGAAAGAATCTGCAAGCTCAACAAAAGAATCAATAGAGTTTTCAGGGAGAAGAGAATACCAGGTTAGCACCCCTTTGGTAAGTGTTTCTCTAAATTTTTTAACCAGGACCGACTCAATTTCTTGTTTTGTTAAGTTGTTTCCCTTCACTCCGGTGGTAAAAGCAGTTACATGGTCACATGGGTAGGTTGTCCCGTCATATTTAGGTACGTCAGGCATTTTAAACTTCTTTGGAATGGGTACGGGTGTTGCGCTTAGTTTCCAAGGTTGTTGAGAATATCTATCAACGTCAATGCCTTTGATTAGAGGTGGTACTCCAGGAATTTGTTCGATTAGATTGTTTTGTTCCTTCACCTGTTTCTGCAAAGTTAGTAATAAAGTCTGTACTTCAGAGTTATTAGATATACCTGGTCTCGCTTTGAGAGATTCATTAGAAGTATCTCCCCTTCCTGAGTTTTCCAACCCAGATTGAGGATTTTTCATGGTGATGGTATTATTGTGGGGTGGTATCGGTGGTGCAGGTAATGCTGCCGGTAATCCCCTCGCAAATTCTTGCAAATATTGGCTCACATACTCTGCAATCATTTGCTTTACTCGATCTTGTTCCACCGTTTGATCATTATTATCATTGTTGTTATTGGATCTTTTTGGGGATTGTTCCCTCGAACCACGTGGGGTTCTTAAAGGTGATGGAACTAGGGTTCCATTCCTTTGCTGGTTGTTGTCGTTGGAGTTCGACATAGTTCAAAGGATATCGCTTGAAAAGCAAACAAAGATTATCAGATTCCTGGTAACGGAACCCATTTGTTTAACCAAAGAATTAGATCCTTTGACCAAAGCTATTTCTAGGATGAACACGGGTTACTGATAATCAAGGAAATAATATTAAAATAAAGAGAAACGAGTAATAGATAATATTGCCGAAATATGGAAAAGCAAAGTAGATTGTATTCGAAAATCAGATGTCTTTACAAGTTATATTTTCTTCCTTTATATAGGAGGTTTCTCAATATAACGTTTGGTTCTTGCAATAATTGCTCATTAATGACTAATTATTGCATTAATGAAACGTTAACAAGGGCAAATGTAACTGTTATGTGAAGGTTACACAACGTCTGGGCTTTTTATTGGGGATTCCTGAATCTATCTGTAATTCTGTCTAGATTCACTCTGACTGTATCCCTTCCTTGTCTCGATAAGAGCGAGTTTCGCGTGGCTGATGAGCTCGAGGGTTTATTGAATCGTGCCTCTTTGTTTCGTACCTCTTCAAAGAATCACATCCAGCTGTCACGTTCTCCTGTGTCCACATAACTGGCTGAGTTATCAAGAGTTGGCTTACATGTGAAACTCTTTTTTACCAATACAACAGTGTTGCGTCAAACAACAATGATCGGGGGAGAAAGCCTCCCTCAGGATGTCGTCATTGCGGCGGGTCACATTGGAATAACGAATGCCCACATGCACAGATGAACTCCCATCAATCTTATGATGATGGGACGGATGATGAAGAAGACGATGCGGAGCAGACCGAACCAGTTGATGCCTTCAATGCAATTGTGGGTTCTATTTCTAAGGCATTAGCGGGAACCAGTGCTGGTATTCGTAAAGAGAAGGACCCCTGCCCAATCCTCAAGAAAGGGAAAAAGAAGACGAATAAAGGGACTCATCCTAAACAAGAGAGGACCTTGATGTTCATTGAACTGAAGGTAAATGGCAAGCCCATTAGGGCGATGATAGATACAGGTGCTACCCACAACTACTTGGCCTCAACGCCGGTAGAGAGCCTTGGCATAGTTGTAGGAAAGGGAAGAGGTCATGTCAAGGCTATCAACTCACCTCCTCAGCCAGTGGGTGGATAGCCAAAGAGGTACCAGTGAAGATGGGTCCTTATGAAGGAAAGTTCAACTTGTGCGTGGTGATCATAGATGACTTCGAGTTGATAGTTGGGCTGGAATTCTTGAGGCAAACCAACACTATGCCTGTACCATATGCGGACATGCTTATGATGATGGGAGTAAATGGGGCCAAGCCTGCATTATCCCGTGCATGCCCATGAAAATGGCCGCTGAGAACATCTCGGCCTTACAGCTAAAGAAGGGAGTCAAAACACATGAACCTATGTTCCTGGATACCCTATGAATTGAAGAGGTAGAACACTCATCGGGCTCTATTCCTACACCCGTAAAGGAGCTACTACTGGAATTTGAAGACGTCATGCCACAGGAGATGCCAAAGCGACTTCCGCCTAGGCGCACTGTGGACCATGAGATTGAGTTAGTGTCGGGTGCGAAGCCACCTGCCCGGGCACCTTATAGAATGTCACAACTAGAACTCACCGAGCTTCGGAGACAATTGACGAAGATGCTAGAAACAGGGATCATTGTACCCTCCAAGTCCTCATACGAGTTCCCTGTGCTTTTCCAAAAGAAACATGGTGGTAGTCTACAACTCTGTGTGGATTATCGGGCTTTAAATAAAATCACTTTGAAGAACAAGTATCCTATTCCGCTCATGGAAGACTTGTTCGATAGATTGGGGAGTGCAACGGTGTTCACGAAAATTGACCTGAAGACAGGGTATTGGCAAGTCCGGATTGCTGAGGGCGATGAGCACAAGACGACCTGTGTGACAAGATATGGGTCGTTCGGCTTGACTAATGCTCCAGCTACATTTTGCACCCGGATGAACCACGTCTTCCGAGAGTATATTAACGAATTTGTGGTGGTCTATTTGGATGACATTGTGGTTTATAGCCAAACACTGGAAGAACACCTGGAGCATTTGCGGAAGGTCCAAGCCCGGTTGCGGGAGCATGAATTATACGCAAAGATATCCAAGTGCTCCTTTTCTCAAAAATAGGTTGACTTCCTCGGACATGTCACTGAGTAAGGGCGGGTCAAGATGGACCAGCAAAAGATCCAAGCCATCACAGATTGGCCGCCACCCAAGAATATCCACGCCTTGAGGGCGTTCCTTGGCCTATGCAATTTCTATCGGCTATTTGTGAAGAATTAATCCCTTATCGCAGTGCCATTGACAGAACTCCTCAAGAAGTTCATGCCTTGGGATTAGGGTCCTAGACGAGCGGAGGCCTTCAACGCATTAAAAGCGGCTATGTCTAGTAGCCCCGTCTTGGCCCTTCCTGATTTGGCCAAGCCATTCGAGGTACAATCAGATGCTTTTGACTATGCTCTTGGCAGGGTCTTTTTACAAAACGGGAATCCCATAGCATACGAGAGCCGAAAGATGAAGGATGCAGAGCGGCGCTACGCCTCCCATGAGAAAGAACTACTGGTTGTCGTTCATTGCTTATGCCTTTGGAGGCATTATCTGATGGGATCCCTTTTCGTGGTCAAGACAGACAACACACATGTTAGTCATTTCATGACCCAGCCGAAGTTGAATGGCCGACAAGCCCGATGGCAGGAACTCCTAGCAGAATTTCACTTCAACCTGGAGTACCGAAGTGGGAAGAGTAATCATGTTTCTGATGCGCTCAGTCGGAGAGCTGATCTAGTGTCAGTGTGCCTACTCGCCACCCTAAGGGAGAGTGAAGTAGCTACCACCATAAAAGACCAGATACAGGATCTAATCATCAAGGATCCTGCTGCACAGTATTTGGTTGATCTAGTAGGACAGGGCAAAACTCGCCAGTTCTACATGGAGGATGGGTTCCTGAAGGTAAAAGGGAACCGAATATATGTTCCTAAAGGAGGAGATCTGAGAAGAAATCTTCTGGTGGAAAAAACTCACATTGACATGCCATAAAGGTAGTGCCTCCAAATCTTCAGCGCATGAACAATGGCTGCCAACTCTAAATCATGAACAGGGTAATTCTTCTCGTGAACCTTCAACTGCTGAGACACATATGCAATCACCCTGCCCTTCTGCATCAATACTGCTCCGATCCCAACACGGGATGCATCACAATACACCGTGTAAGATCCTGAGCCTGATGGTAACACCAACACCGCCATTGTAGTCAAAGATGTCTTGAGCTTCTAAAAACTCGCCTTGCACTCGTCTGACCATCTGAATAGGGCGCCCTTCTGAGTCAACCTGGTCAATGAGGCTGCTATAGATGAAAACACCTCAACAAATCGGCGGTATTAACCCGCCAAACCCAAGAAGCTCCTGATATCCATAGCTGTAGTGGTCCTAGGCCAGTTCTGGACTGCCTCAATCTTCTTAGGATATACCTGAATACCCTCTGCTGATATGATGTGACCCAAGAATGTGATTGAATCCAACCAAAACTCGCACTTCAAAAATTTAGCATACAACTGACTATCCCTCAAAGTATGGAGCACTATCCTTAGGTGCTTCTCATGCTCCTCCCGACTGCGGGAGTATATCAAGATGTCATCAATAAACATGATCACAAAGGAATCCAAATAAGGCTTGAACACTCGGTTCATCAAGTCCATAAATGTTGCTGGGGCATTGGTCAACCCAAAAAACATCACCAGAAACTCATAGTGCCCATACCGCGTCTGAAAAGCTGCCTTAGGGACATCGGATGCCCTAATCCTCAACTGGTCATAGCCAGATCTCAAATCAATCTTCGAAAACACTTTTGCACCCTGAAGCTGATCAAATAAATCATCAATATTAGGCAACAAATACTTGTTCTTGATAGTGACTTTGTTCAACTGCCGACAATCTATACACATCCTCAAGACCCATCCTTCTTCTTCATGAACAAAACCGGTGCACCTAGGGCGATACACTAGGTCTAATGAAACCCTTATCCAGCAAATCCTGCAATCATTCCTTCAATTCTTTAAACTCTGGTTTGGCCATCCGGTATGGCGGAATAGAAATGGGCTAAGTGCCTAGAGCCAAATCAGTGCAAAAGTCAATATCCTTGTCAGGTGGCATCCCCGGCAGGTATGCAGGAAATATCTCTAGAAACTCACGAACAACATGCACAAAATCAATAGAGAAAACCTCAGCACTAGAATCACGAACATAAGCCAAATAGGCCAAACACCCCTTCTCGACCATACGTCGAGCCTTCATATAAGAAATAATCCTGCTGGTAGAATGGCCAGGAGTTCCCCTCGACTCCAAACGAGGTAACCCCGGCAAGGATAATGTCACTGTCTTGGCGTGACAGTCCAAGATAGCGTGATAAGGGAAACCCAATCCATACCCAATATAACATTGAAATCAACCATATCAAGGAGCAGAAGGTCTACGCTGGTCTCAAGACTCACAATAGTGACCACACACGAACGATATACACGATCTACAACAATAGCATCCCACACGGGCGTGGACACATATACAGAGGCGCTCAAGTAATCACGGGGCACGACCAACTATGAAAGAAAAATAAGATGACACATAAGAGTATGTAGATCCCGGATCAAGTAGAACCGAAGCATCTCTACTGCAAATTGAAACGATACCTGTGATAACAGCATCGGATGACTCAGCCTCAGGTCTGGCTGGAAAGGCATAACATTCGGGATGGGCCCCACCACTCTGAACCATATCTTTGGGACGACCTCTAACTGGTGGGCCTCCACCTCTAGCGTCCTAAACTCCACCTCTAACCATCTAACCCATACCTCTAACTACTTGACCCCTGCCTCTGGCCGGCTGAGCAGGCGGTGCAGCTACTGGTGCCGGAACCATGGCACGAGAACTCAGGTGTTGTGAACCACTCGGCCCACGAGAGCAATATCTAGCAATGTGCCTCGGATCACCACAAGTATAACAAGACCTCGTCTGCTAAGACTACTGTCCAGCAAGCTGACCCTGTCGACATGAATAACCACCCTGAAAACTCTAAAGAGGAGGTGCATTGTAGATTGGCTGATCAAAATAAGGCATATAAGGGCCACGACTACCTAGGGCTCCGTGGGATGCCTGGAGTGCTAAATGAAATGCCCTGGGAGGATGGCCTCTACCATAAGTACCCCCGCCTCCAGATGAGTCACCACTAAATCCACCGGAATGACGAGGTCTCTTATCTGACCCCTGACCTCCCTGTCCAAGAACTATCTCAACTCGTCTGGCCACATTGGCCCAAACTGGAAATAAATCTCACTCCTTGTCTCCTTAGCCATCTACAATCTAATAGGTTGAGAAAGACCCTCAATAAACCTACTTACCCTCTCTCTCTCTCTCTTTGGGGAGAATAAGAATAGCATGACGGGCCAAGTCCACAAAACGAGTCTTATACTGAGTAACAGTCATGCTGCCCTGCTGGAGATGATCGAACTGATAGCGACGCTCCTCTCTCAAGGTGATAGGCAGAAACTACTCTAAGAAGGGATGTGAGAACTGGTCCCAAGTGAGAGCAGGCGACCCAACTGGTCTGGTGAATAAATAATCCCTCCACCATTTCTTGGTGGAACCAGCCATATGAAAAGTAGCAAAGTCGACCCCGTGGTCTTCAATATACCCATGCTCCGAAGAACCTCATGAAAGTTGTCAAGGTACTCCTGGGGGTCCTCTAAAGTGGAACCACTGAAATGAACTGGGAAAATCTTGGTAAACCTATCCAATCTCCACAAGGCCTCGGAGGACATAACTGACCCATCAACGGGCTGTGCCGCAGCAACCGGCTGAACCACTCCGACTGGATGAGCTGCTGGAGTCTGAAACTGGGGAGCCATCTGCTCCGGAGGGTGAGTAGCAGGAGTCTGGGCTCCTTCTCCAGCCTGAGATACGGCTGGTACCATGGGGAATGTGCCAGTCTGGGACACACTCTCCATAAGTCCCACTAATCGGACCAAGGCATCCTGTAGCACCGGGGTGGCAAAAAAAACTCTGGGACCTGAGCTGGTCTGCCAGGAATGGTCTGAGCTGGAACCTCCTCATCGAACTCTACCTGAGGCTCCTCAGCTGGGGCTGATGCTCGGGCCCCAGGCTGAGCCCTGCCCCTGCCCCTGCCTCAGCCTCGGCCTCTGGCACGGCCTCGGCCTTGACCACTGCCCCTCTAGGAGATGCTGCTGGAGGACCCAGCTGCTGATCAGCAGAAGAAGCGGTACGTGTTCTCGCCATCTGTGAGAGAATAAGAATAGTAGCATTCAATCAGTATTGAGATAACAAAATCGCACGACAGAGTTGAATAAAAGAGAAATTTGTTCCTAAACTTCATAGCCTCTGGGAGATAAGTACATACGTCTCCGTACTGATCCCCCAGACTCTACTAAGCTTGTCCGTGAATTGTGAGACCTAAGAAACTTAGTGCTCTAATACCAACTTGTCACGACCCGAACTCCCACCATTAGTATCGTGATGACGCCTAATGTTGCACTCGCTAGGCAAACCAACATTAGAGATTCACAACATAAAACTCTTAAAACTTGCGGCGAATTACTACCATTAAACACATAATAAATTAATAAAGAAACGGGAATTCATAACAACATCGTGCATATGTATTTTATATATATCTACCTATGATTTGGAGCCACAATTCACGAACTACTATGATTTATCTACAAGTATTTGGCTGAAGGAAAAATATACAATTGTTTATGAACCAAAGAAAAACAGTAAAATGATCAGATATGAGAGGACTCCAGGAATTTTTTGGACGTCAGCAGATGTACCTTGGGTCTACGGGTAAAGAAGTCAACAGCGAATCTCGGAATCAGCTCGGATCGACACCTAGTCTGCACAGAAAGTGCAGCATCAGTACAACCAACCCCATGTACTGGTAAGTGTCGAGCCTAACCTCAGCGAAGTAGTGACGAGGCTAGGACAAGACACTCACATATAACATGTGTTGTATAATCATACAAGTAGTAGCAAGAGTAATAAATGAAATAAAGCAGGAAATAATGGGAAGGGGACATGTTGGGGGTTCACAATATAAAGAATAAGAGACGGGGATAAGACAGAATCAATCAATATGCCTTAAACGAAATAAACAAGTAAAAACAATAAAGGAAATTGTAAGGCATCACCCTTCGTGATTTTACTCTCAATCTCACCATATGAATAATAGAACGGCACGGCATAACCCTTCGTGCATTAACTCTCTCATAATATAACATGGCATCACCCTTCGTGCATTATTACTCACAAGACATGGAACGACATCACCCTTCGTGCATTAACACTCACAAGACATGGCACGTCATCACCTTTCGTGCATTAACACTCACTCACAAACATTGCATGACATCACCCGTCGTGCTTTACACTCTTCCTCACCGAAACAAAGATCAATAACAACAGAGAAACAGAGATATCATAAATCAGTCTCACTTCAATATTCAGTACCACAATGCCAATCTCAACCTTGAGTCAATACTCAATAATTACCAATTACAGTAAAAATAAGATGAGATTAGCCAACATAACAATTAGCTAAGCCCAGCATGAACAGATCGATTAAAGGCTACAACGGTTACAAGAATAGTATTCACTCACATGCTATGACTCGACATCAATACATAGGTGCTCGTCACCTCACCTATATATTGTACTCAATAACCAAACATGTAGCAAGTAGTCAACTAATACCTAATCCTTCAAGCCAAAGTTAGACACGGCACTTACCTCGATCCGCAGGCCACTCACTGCTAAAGTACCACTTTTCTTCTAGAATTCACCTCCAACCCACTCGTATCTAGTCATAATTAGCTTAATAACATCAATTATCACTGAATAAATCAATTTCAATACAAAATTATAGAATTCCTGAATTTTCCCCCAAAAAGTCAAAAATATCCCCCGGGCTCGCTTGGTCAAAACTCGAGATTCAGACCAAAATATGTTTACCCATTCACACCTGAGCCCAACTATATAATTAGTTCTGGAATCTGACCCCAAATCGAGGCCTAAATTCCCAAATTTGAAAAATCCCCAATTCTCCCAAAATCCCTAATTTGTACCCTTAAAGAACAAGATTTAGGACTAGAATTTCAATGAGTGATAATAGAAATTGAAGAAAACGAGTTAAGAAGTGCAAACCTATGATTTGGTGTTGAAATCCCTCTTCAAAAATCGCCCTAGGTCGAGTTCGAGTGATGAAAAATGAAATTTGGGAAGAAGTCCCATTTTTGTTCTATTTTGAAAATCACTGGACAGGTCTTCATCGCGTTCGCGAGAGACCTGTCGCGAACGCGATGCACAGCGGCCAGAAAGGCCTTCGCGTTCGCTTAGAGTTGCACGCGTTCACGTAGGTCTACCTCCCCTAACCTTTGCATTCGCGTAGAACAACTCGAAGAATTCCCAGCCCTCATCCAATACACTACGTGTTCGCGTCTAGCAGGTCGCGTTCGCGAAGAGCAAGCCCCCTAATCCACCCCCATCGTAGCTTACACTTCGCGATTGCGAGAGAGGCTTCGCCATCGCGAAGAACAAAACATCAGTTCACCAGAAACAGCAACACACCAGATTTTTCCAAGTCTCAAACAACTCGTGATCTATCCGAAACTCACCCGAGCCCTCAGGACTCCAAACCAAACATGCACACAAGTCTAAAAACAACATACAAACTTGCTCGTGCGATCAAATCGCCAAAATAATACCTAGAACTTCGAATTTAGCACCAAACCTATGAATTTCTCAAGAACACTTTAAAATTACTATTTTCTCAACTAAAGGTCTGAATCACGTCAAATCAGTTCTGTTTCTCACCAAATTTCACAGATAAGGTATAAATATCATAAAGGACCTGTACCGGGCTCTTGAACCAAAAGTACGGGCCCGATACCAACAAGATCAAACATTAAGCAAATTCTTTAAAATCATTAATTTTCAGTTTTTCAATTTTAGTCAAAAATTCTTTTCTCGAGCTAGGGATCTTGGAATTCAATTTCGGGCATACGCCCAGATCCCATATTTTACTACGGATCCACCAGGACTGTCGAAATACGGTTCCGGATTTGTTTACTCAAAATGTTGACCGAAGTCAAAAAATCACTTTTAAAGGCCAAAAATTATTATTTCTTCAATTTTCCACATACAAGCGTTCTGAAAACTCGCCCGGACTACGCACGCAAATCGAAGAGGATAAAAGTGAAAATTTTAAGGCTAAAGAGTGCAGAATAGAGTTCTAAAACAAAAGATGACCCTTTAGGTCATCACAATTTTCAAGTAGATAATTATATAAATTGATGTATATAGAATAGTTTAAATATTTTATTAAAAGAAAAGTGTACTACATTGAATGGAGCTTTGCACGTTCCTAAAATATTCTATTCACGTAGAACAAGAAGAAGAAAATTATAAAGTAATTATTTAATTTGTATATGGTAAAATTTATTTATTTTGATATCCTAAATATTAGGATTTCCCGTGTAAGCCTCTAAACTTAGGGAAACGTTAATAATTAAAGTTTTAGTTGACTTCGAAAAGCTAAATATTATGAAAATAATTAAATGATATTTTGTGTAGTGCGAACTCAATTTTAAAGGGGTAAAAAAGACGAACGACATTTCGCTAAGGACCTTCATGTTTTTAATATAGTATAGATATACATTAATTTTATATTAACAAATAAATTTGGTCCAAAAATATTATCAATCAATTAGATCATTTGACGTAAGGCTTGACTTCTTGTCAAATCTTTAAGAGCTAGAAAAGGTATAATTATATATATACTCAACAAAATGAGTTTTCCTCCTCCAATATGGATAATATTCCGTTGTAAAGGAGAAAATTTCAAAAAATTTATTTTTTTCCTCCATTTCCTGTTCACGCTATTTTTGAGCTAAAACCAACATAACCTTCATGGTTGGACAATAACAATCAAATTCTACGATTGAGTTAAGGCTAAGTTTATTTTCTATATATGATATTAGAACCAAAATCATCCATATTTTTTGTTTACACTGTTGAATCCAAAGCCGAAGTCGAGCTGAGCGACGAAGACAACATGAGGCTTGCCTTCTTCTCAACTCTTTAAGAGCTAGAGAAGGTGTAATTATATATACACTCAACAAAATGAGCTTTCCCCTCCAATATGAGACAATGTTCATTTGGAAAAGAGAGAAATCCAATTATTTTAATATCCTCTATTTTTCATTACTCTATTTTTGAACTAAAACCCAACATAACCTTCATAGTTGAACGGTAACCATCAAATTCTACGATTGAGTTAAGCCTAAGTCTATTTTCTTAATATGGTATCAAAACCAAATTTATCCATATTTTTTGTTTACAATGTTAAGCTCATTTTTAATATGGTATCAGAGCCAAACTCATCCACTTTTTTTGTTAACAATGTTAAGGCCATAATATGATGTTTATGCTCTAGCTATTTAGCTATGGGAGTATAGAGCATGTTAAGTGTCCTACAGTGATTGAAGGAATCACTTTTTTTAAAACGTTCATAGATATTATGATAAGTTAGACTTTAGGTCTATGTTCTTAACAAAAAGTTCTTTCTCTAAGCTGGGAGGGTATTCAATTTAGACTTAATATTGGTGGTCGTCACAAGCTTTGTGGTTGCATGAGAAAAACAAAGAAGAGACTAACACGAAAGATGACCACCAAAAAAGTAATAACACAATGATAGAATCTTTATTCGACTGAAATCGTGTACTGATTCTCTCCGTCTAATATCTTCGCTTAGAAGTTAGAACCAAGACTCTGATATCATCCATTTTGAGTTTGGTACATCCTGTTGAACTGCTAAGTGCAGTTACTGTTGCAAACCAACTCTCCGGTAGAAATGATAGTAGAATCAACACTCTGACTTCGTCATTAAATGTTATATTAACAGAACCAAATTGAGTTAATATTACATTAAACTCTTTCATATGTTCCATAATAGATCCACCTTCTGTCGTCTTTAAGTTGAACAATCAACGCATTAAATAGACCTTATTTGAAGCAGATGGCTTCTCATACATATTTGATAGTGCCTTTATCAGGCCTGCAGTGGTATTCTCGTTAATGATGTTGAATGCTACATTTCATGCCAGCGTCAAACGAATCACACCAAGAGCTGGCGATCTAATAGATCCCAATCCGTTTTGGTCATATTCTCTAGTTTTACCCCGATTAAAGATAAGTGTAATTTTCCCTAGTACAAATAATACTCTATTTGTATTTTCCAGAATCCAAAATATTTGTCATTTAACTTGTCAATCTTAACCTTTCCTTCTTCTGATGCCATTTTTCACAAACAATTTATGTGGATAATGCCTATAAATAGTAACATCAGATACTACTCTGTGTAAGAAAAATATATCAACCGTATAAGGTAGACAACAATCACTAATTGTGAACAGTACTATCATTATTACAAATAGTACTTCACTATCTTAAGGTACTATCATTACTATCATTATGTGAAGTGGTCTGGTGTAGAATCTGCCATCCCTAATTTTCTCTTTTTGTGTACTTATTTGATGGCCTACAAAATGTATTGGCTGGAGCATGTTCCTCCTCTATTGGAACAGAGTTTGGGATGTCAACTCTTCTGTATTCTGTACTCTTATGATTTCTCAATAATAGCAGCTACTGTTTGAAACCAAAAAAAAATAGTACTTCACTATTATGAATAGTGTTAGTATTGATGATCAATAGTATCGCATTATTCTTGTGAATAGGACCTGCACCAATACCATACTTTTCTACCACAATTATATTATTTGTGCTCTGATACCACTTGGTGGGAAGCGTGTCAGGTTAATAGAAGGGGGAAAATATATTTAAAGAGAAAATCAATAAATTGCACAAGACAAGACAACACAAGATAAGATTTACGTGGTTCAACAATTTTTGCCTACTCCACGGTCTCGCAGAGAATAACTTTATTGATTGAAGAGAAAGAAGAAGTTGAGGGATGATTTACAAATGAAGAAGGGGATGCCTATTTATAGGCAAAACGTCTGTTGAAAAAAGTTTCAACGAATGTGAACATGCGGCAGTACAGCACCGCTAACTGCGCGCCGAATACTCTCTTTCATATTGCGACAGCCTATTTTTCATGACTCTTATTTCTTGTTTACCCACACGGGTTTGTCTCATCAGGTTGGACAGTAACAATCAAATTCTACGATTGAGTTAAGCATTTAAGCCTAAGTCAACTTTCTTAATATGGTATTAGAGCAAAACTCATCCATATTGTTTTGTTTGCAATGTGAAGCTCATTCTTAACATAGTATCAGAGCCAACTCATCCACATTTTCTATTTACAATGTTAAGCTCATGTTATGATGTTTATGCTCTAGATATTCAGCTATGGGAGTACAAATCATATTAAGTATACTTCAGTGGTTGAAGGAATGAGTATCCTACTTAAGTATCCTACAGTATAGACCTAGTATTGGTGGCTATCACAAATTCTGTAGTTACATGAGATAAACAAAGAAAAAATGGACAAGAAAAAAGATCACATAATAACACAATAAAAAAATCTTTATTGGACCGGAATAGGGTCAAGCTTTACGAACGGTAATGCTAAATCTCAAATTTTGTCTAGCTCCAAAGTTCTCCTTTTTGAAACTAGATAATGCTTGGCTGATATTCAAGAATAAAGCAGAACTGGTATTCTCTTGTTTGAAAGCATAGTCAATCCCATTTTATTCTACTCCTTATGCTTTTTTCTTAGCCCAAGATGAGTTCAGACTTAATTTCATAATGATATAGCTATCGCTCTAAATTTATGATACTAAATTAATGATAGTAGGATAAGCCGAAGATGAAATAAAGAGTCCCTATATCTTGTGGTTAGAGGAGAACAGCCATCGGACCAGATTTGAAATCGAACCTCAAGAATATAGCTAAGATTGCAGAGGCGCTCAACATTTCTCCAAGACAAATTAGCCTCGATCAACCAATATACTGGCGGAACTTAGCTTATAGAGATTTAGTGAAAAGTTTTACATAAAATAGTTGGTTGAAACCAAATGTTACAATCCTAAACCAAATAAATAAACACTTCCAAGATTTCTTCAAATATTAGTATCTATATAAACAAATTCAAAGCATCAGGCATTCATCCACAGGCATTGCTCAATGCTATTCTACACTTTTCTTAATGGTAAGTAGAGGACAGATGCATTCTTTCTTTTTACATAAATTCAAGTGCCATAGGTAACGGTTTAACCCATGGCATACTTCTGGGTCCAACTCCGGGCAGTTGTTTCGTATTTTGCCCTGTCCGTTTTGTACATATGAGCAATCTCAGGCACCAAGGGGTCGTCAGGGTTTGGATCCGTCAAAAGTGAGCAGATTGAAAGCAAAACCTGAAGGTAAAACAGAAACATTCCTTAAGAAACATATACACATGGACATACTTTGTGAATGTCGAACATGGTAAAAACCCCTTTGTGAGAAGAGGCATAATTCTATGGAAACAACTAATGGTACCATCAAGGAACCTATACTTCCAGCTGAAGGGCTTTATTTATATAGTATCGAACGGTTTCACCATTACCCGCAGAAGATAAAAAAGAAACTGGGCAACAGCCAAAGGAATAACTCATCTCTTATTTGTAACTCCAGTTAAATGTTTCCTCTATTAATCAGTCAATGATTTTACTTCCTATCCTTCAGATATGTATAATTAGCTGAAGGCATCTAAATTTGATTAAAATGACTCATGGTACCATGACAGTCCAAGAATTACCTGTGTGTATTAAGTAGCTCCTATTAGAATAAATTTAAAAAACATAACAAAAGTAAAAAGTAAAAAAAATTAGCTCCTATTATTCAAAACAAGAGGGGAAAAAAAAGGTAAGAAGAAACCTTAGAAATAGTCAAGGCAGGGCTCCATTGCTCCTTCAATATGTCCAAGCATATGCTTCCATTACTATTAATATTTGGATGGAAAACTTTTGTCCTAAAAGCAACCTGCAAAGATTTAATTTGACCATTATATGTAAAACAATACGTCTACTAGGAAAATAGTCACATACAGTTTACAAGCTGATAAATATGTTTATAGTGCACACACTCTTTTCTTTTATGAGTTACAATAAGGCACACCTTGTCAAAAAAGATGTACCAAATATGAATGGTCAAGACCAGCACCATCCCCCCCCTGCACCCCCCAACCCCCCTCCCACCCCAAACAAAAAAAAACAAGGAAATTCTTCCAGCAGCTAAAACCAAAATGATCATCTTAAGCTTCGCACTTTGTGCAGCTAGCTTTACTGGCTAACAGGTGGTAAAAAGATTTCAGGTTAATCTAGTGTTTCTCAGAACAACTATACATGAAATATTTATCTGGAGTTCCCTTACATGACTCTCAACGAATTCATTCATTTAGCATAAGTGTAGAATAGATAAGAATGGACTATGAGTTCCTCTCCGATAGCCATATCTGGCACCAACAATATCAAAGAAAAAAAGCATGCAAAAGTGCTAGTTATCATAGCTCCCATGCAAAAAATGCTAATCAAGTTGACATCTCAATTAAAGAGATTTGTGTTATTAAGAATAGTAAAATAAGTAAATCCAGTAAAGGCTCCTTTACTGATACATGATCAGTCAACTGCAGAAACTAACTGTAGGCATTTAAATTTTATTGGATTTATATATCCATAAAATAACTTGGACAACATTTTAAATTCATAACATATTAGTCCAAATAAATATCGTGAGTAGACCCTAAAACATGCATGAGACTAGTGACCAATTGGGCACCTCAACATGATAGATATGTGTCTTGGGTGATGTTGCGAAGGCGCGTGGAATTGGGGAGAGGATTTATGGTTTGAGGGGGAGTACCTCAACTTCAAGTTCACAAAAGAGGCAGCTACTTTATCCCTAGTTGATGAAGAAAAAGAAGTTGAAGAAGATGACGAGCAATATAATAATGATAGTGGAATACAAAAATTTGACAAGCTTGTAGAAGAATAGGATGCTCATTTTGTGTTTTAATTGATGCTACTCTTTAGTTTTTTAATTGAAGTATTGAACATTTGCTTACAATTACATGTGTTGTCTATACAGTATTTTTTTAATTTTTTTTTTTTAAAAATTCCGCTTCACTTCAAAAAAGCGAGCGCTTCGCTTCTCGCTTCTCCCGAAATGGGGGTTGTCGCTTTTCGTCGCTTCACGATCTTCACAACACTGCTTTATTACTTGACGACCATGTATACTTGCTTGTACCGGCGGAACCAACAACCCACCAAATAAAGTTGGCAATTGAAGAACATTTCAAAGACGTAATCTATGAAGAAATTGGTCTTAAGGGGCGCAGGGGGTGAACATTATCACCACATTAAGATTTCAATATATTTATTTTTTAAGTCAAACTTAAAGCGCAGTAGAGGATGAATTTTATCCACGCTTTAAGAATTTAGCACTTGAGGTTCTTAGTTCTTACTCCTTCTAATACTTTGCTCCTACTCTAGTTGAGGTAAAGACTTACATTGTCTGATTCGAAGACTAGTATATGTTATGAAGAAATCGGTCTTCAGGTCGTATGGGATGGATAATGTCTCGGCTTAAATATCACCATTGTTATTTTTACCTTTCTAAATCATGTACTGATAAGCATTTTTTCATGCAGCTTGATGGTTTACTTCAAAGAATCGTCATCCTCTTTCTTCCAAGCTTAAATACTTTAAAATTTTAGATAAAAAAGACAGAAAGGTTAAAACTAAATTGTTAGTTGATACGCCATTAGTCAGCCAGTACAGTACGCAGCTACATGGCCACCTATGAAGAATCCGTCTTGTTTGCTAGACTGGACTCTTGAACAAAAGAGTCGTACGTCCAAAACGTAGATCTTCGCTCCCTTCGTTATCTTGTTGTGAATGTCGTGAATCATCAAAGGAGAAGCTTATTAGAGTGATGCCTTAAAACTCAATGGCAAATTTCATTACATTGCCGAGGGCTGAAGATGTCCTTAGCAAGAGCTACCCATCCTTGAAGACGAACAAAATTTATGTTTTTGATATTATAGATGCTTCACTATTGACTTATAATGGACTACAAATGTCATACAAGCTTTTTGTAAGGCTTGGTGTCCTCTTACAAATATGATGCTAGTAGGATCTCGGCAGGATTCTGCGTTGAATTAAGACGAGTAGGCTTCTTTTCTTTTCTCAATGGAAGTTTTTTATACTTTACAGCTTTCTTGCACCAAAACTCGATCCAATTCCTCACAGGAATGCTTGAATTGTCATGGTTTCCTTCTAGAAGTTGATATCAGGCATCTAATAACTACTCGCAAGCTTGAGGGAGGGAGAACCTTTTCTCCTCGTCATAAGCGCATGTAGGTTCTAAAGCATTTGGCACGAACTTCTCATAAGAAGATCCTGTTATTGTCACACTATCAATCGTGCATAAGAATCCAAATGATATAGATAGCTCTGTAGCTGAGGTGAGCATCATATTTGTAAGAGGACACCAAGTCTAACAGAAAGCTTGCATGATGTTTGTATTTGATCATTAGTAAATAGTGAAGCATATACACAACATATATTTTCGTTGTCCTCAAGGTCTAGTGACTCCTACTAAAGACATCGCCAGCCCACTCTCAATAGTCGAGCAAGTAATAAAATCCATCACTGAATGTTAAGGCATCATTCAAATAAGCATAGCCTTTGATGATTTGATGCCCCAAGGAAACTTGCAACATTCTTAACAAGATGATTGTGGAAGCGAAAATGGGCACCTAGCTGCATGTTAGCTGACTAACAGCATATCAACTAACAATCCAGTTTCAACCTTGTTAACCTTATGGTCTAAATTTATAAGGTATTTAAGCTTGGGCCTTAGAGAAAAAGGATGTTGAGTCTCTAAAGTAAACCATATTCGAGTTACACGAAAAATGTTTACGACTCAGAAAGATATAGATAACAATCATGATCTTGAAGCCGGGACATTGTCTATTCCATACGCCTCAAGACGACTTCCTCAAATCATGGATAACACTTCCGCTTAAAGAGGCTCGAATGCAAAAAATTTAAAGCATTGATGAAATTCATCTTGTACTAGGCCTTGTTTGTCATTAAAAAAAACATAGCTAAAATCGTAAGGCGGGGATAGTTTTCAACCCTTAAATCCTAAAACTAAATTTTTCATGGGTCATCTCTTTGAACTAAATTTTTTCCTTTTTCACCTACAATGAAAATAATATAAGCAACCAAAAAAAAAACACAAGAAGAAAGATATAGTTCCTTATCAAGTTTGCAAGGTAGATTCACGAAGCGTATTGTCCAAAGTCAAAAAAAATTCATACGAAGACAGGTTCGAAAATTCACTTAAACAAATTCATGTGATTTGAAGATTCTTGCGCGTGTGTTGCCTTTGAAGTCTACTTTCTAACAAACAATATAGATTGGGATTTGATGCTCCTATGTCGAGATATAATTTTTTTGGTGACATCACTCCAAACTGAACATCGCAGAATCTAAAATCGATTTCAAAAAAATTACCTAGCCAAATCCGGAAGAAATTTGACTTTGAATTTTAGATATGATGTAGCCCTTGAAATCTTTTTAGCAACAAAAAAAAAATGATTTGTGATTTGAATGTTCCTACATCAAGATATAATTTTTTTGGTGAAGGCGTGCACAATGTAAATATCAAGGTTGATTTCAAAAAATTATGAGTCTAGCTCTGAATTTTGGATATGTTGTAGCCCTTAAAGTCTACTTTCTGGAAAAAACAAATGGCTTATGATTTGGAAATTCCTACGTTAAGATATAAATTTTCTACCATAGGTGCATTGAGCGGTAAAAAGTGGCAAAAATAGAAAAAGAAAAAGAAGAAGAAAGTTTACTCGTTAGAATATTAGAGCTTATCAACTTGCTACGTTGCTTGAAAGCCTTCAATCAATGATGAGAAAAATCAAGACAAAGGCCTCTTTATATAGAGGTAATTTTGGTGGTTGTTGTCTCCTAAAAAAGTCAAATTATGTTTCTATCCTACAAATATAAAGAGGATGATTATTGGGCCTTAATTAAGGCTTTAATCAAAAGTAAGACTACAAAAATTTTGCTTTATAATCAGCCTATTCGTCTCCATGGCGGTAGGAGTCATAGATAAGCAAAGCAATTACTTCAAGCCTAGCACACAAGGGTGTGATTTAGCGGTCAATGAAGTAGTAGGAGAATCATGAGGTCTCAGGTTCAAATCCCATGGAGGCAAAAAAACACTAGGTGATTTTTTTCCTATCTGCCTAATCCTTGGTGGAGAGAGTTACTCGATACCTTTACTGGTGGGAGGTAGCAAAAATCCACTAGAATAGTTGAGGTACATGCAAGTTGGCCCAGAGTCTAATTAGACCACGAATTACAAATGTCTGGAAAAGTTCTATTGCTATTTCACGAGGACTATCAGTTAAAAAAAATTACTTCAAGCTTAATCTTCATGTTCGACAAGTCTACACCTCGACAAAATCTTGAAGTAAGGGGCATATGTAGGCATTTAAATTTTAGACTTAAATTCATAAAATAATTTGAATTATATTATAAATTCAAGACATATTAGCCCAAGTAAATATTGTGAGCTAATAAATTGGATGTTTATTCAAGTCCAATATACATGGATCTAATTAAGAAGTTCAAATTATGTAGGCAAGTCCATTTATTTAGACTTCAAGTGACGAGTCCATTTTGTTAGCCATAATGTTCTCTTATTATAGAGGCCTAAATTTGTGCCATGTGACAATTACATGGCATGCAAAATCAAATAAGGAGTCAATAGGATCATGATATGGCATGCCAAGTCAAATCAAAAGGCTAACGGAAATGAGCCACGTGCACTAATTGACAGGTTTTGGAAAATCAGATGTGACCTTGTCACTGCTTCAATCTAATTGATCGGCGATTCAAGTCAGCCAATCAAATCAAAGCAAAAAAATATGTCCTTTTCACAGCTCCTCTCCCGTCCTCAATAACCAAAAAGGGGTTAAGAAATCAAGAAGTTGCGAGAAAGATAGAGCTCAGGTTAAAAATAATGATTTTAAGATCTAACATCTAATCCCAAGTTTAAGATTACAATTCATTATTAAGTTTCAACACCGTGAGAAAGAATAAGATGATACTTTCTTCAAATTGAAGAAATTCTATAGATTGTAATATTTGAAACACTACCGTTGTTACGCAATTTCTAGTCTTGATTATTTTCAGCCACGAAATCCGTTGTCACACAAATTTCTCCTACAGGCTCCAATGGCCAAAAAGCACGCACTCAATTACAAGCGTTGAGTATATTTGTCCAAAAATTCAACATTGTGCTACAATGCAAAACTGAATAGAATGGTATCAAGTTGAGATATCTCTCATACCTTAGGAGGTTTAAATGGATAATCTGGAGGAAAATGGATAGTGACTAAAAAAACACCCCCCGTGTAGGGGCTATCTGGAGGGCCCATTATTGTAGCTTGCCAGTGAAACATGTCCTCTCCAACGGGGCCTGTAAACATGGTACAGGAAGTTAGGAAGATAAAAAACATGAAGTCATGAATGATATGGTCATTCCCTTTTATAAGATACAAGAACATGTGAATAGCATTGCCAATACCCTACCACTAAAATTGAAAGAAACTACAGGAGTAATTTAATATTTCCATAGAGCAAACATGGAAACTGAAGCCAATTGACAACTAGAATCACATATCAGGAAACTAGATGAAAGTACAACAGGTTAAATCATAATATAGGCAAAATAACATCTGTAGGATGTCTTGACATGACTATCGATTATCACAAGGCTTAGATTCAAATAAAAAGATCCGAAAAGCATCTTCAAAGGTAACTGACATGACGGTATAGATACCAAAACTAGGAAACTTGGAGGAATTAACAGAGTACATGACGAAATAATTATTCTAGTCAAATACTTCAAAAGAATTAATCTAGTCACTGCATAAGCTCTGCCAAGAGAAACCATTAGACAAATCCCTCGCGTCTGAACCTTTTAGTGCCACAAATTCTCACTTGTTATTTTTGTTTGAAATATTTATTAAAATAAAGACCAACAAGAAGCCTAGTCATGGACAAAATAAATAAAACCGCAAAAGAAAAGCTTCCCTATCTCCATGAAAATCAGGTAGAGCACTCTGCCAAGATATCTTTGGGCTGCGCAAGATACAAGAGCTAATGTACTATAAATTTTGAAAAGGTAAAGGAACCAGATACCATAAGGAGTGAAATCGAGATGTGGCCTTAGACCCGTGGATAGAGAATTGCTCTTTTGGAGCTCAAAAGCAACTGACTGAAGCAAGAGGGCTTATTCAACTAAGTTTACAATTTACAAAACCCAACCAGTAACCTCACTATACTACATTGCCACAAAGACACCAAAATACAGACAAGTGATCCTCTAAATAAAGCTACAAAACCGACAAACTCACACTTCAGTAATAGCCGATCCCATGAAAAGCTGATCACAATAAGAATATAGCCTTTCACACTAAAACCAAAAACTCTAATTTGCAACTTAGCCTGTGTGTGTGTGTGTGTATATATATATATATATATATATATATATATATATATATTATATAAGAAAGTGATTTTTTTATCGGTAAAAAAAAAATGAAGCCAAGATAAAATGAAGCCATACAGTGTATGAAAGTGATTTTCATCTGCATCAATTGAAGGTAGACGGCCAAAAAGCTTGGAGATTAAACTGTTTAGGTTAAATATTGAGAAACAGAACACAGAATGATGAAGTATCACACTTCCCGGAAACCAACTTACATTTCCTTCTAAATTTCCTGTTGTTTTTTTTTATAAGTTACATTCCTTTCTAGTTTATAGCATAAACAAAAACACACTCTATGCTAGCGTTTGGACATAGCTTTGGTTGAAACTTGAAAAAAAATGAGTTTTTGAAGATAAGATGAAAAATAATTTTTGAAAGTTGAAACTGTGTTTGGACATGCATTTTACTTGAAAGAATTTGAAGTTTTGTGAGTTTTTAAAACTTCAAAATTACTCTAGAGCTGTTTTTGGGATTTGAAGATTTTTATTTTCAAAATCTGCCAAAAAATGGTTATAATCTATAAACAAACAGATATTTGAAAATAAAATTTGACAAAAAACTCCCAAATTTTATGGCCAAACGGGAGCTAACATGCTATGTAAAGATGTTGCATCAAGTACTCAACAGTTTACCCTTGACAAACAAAACCAATATTCAACAGCTGACATGTAGATCCAAGAGCTTAATCAGGAATCCAGAAACCCACAAAATTCTTAGCTCAAGATTATGAGTTATTAGTCATAAGTCATAAGTCATAACTCATCTTGTATGTTCTAGCGCAATTTTATGCGAAAATAAAATATATACATACAGAACCGCTCCCTTATCTACAAAAAATACATATAGAGTCACTGTAATTAGTATTGGGAAATCAATTAAGGCATAAACCGATTCTACTTATGAACTTATCTTTAGTTTGATCAGATGCTTTCTGTAAGATCAGCATATTTTAGATGATTCGCGGGTTCAGAAAAACAGTGCAAGGACAAATTCCAATTACAACATGATTAGGTTTAGTGGTAATAGAAACTCCGCCTCCCCCACATACAAACATATTCTATCCAAAAGCATCAAATCTAGGCAGGCTAATTACCGTAGCTCGGAACAGAAATGACCTTCCATATCACAAATGCACCATACAATGTTAATGGAATTACCCATGTACAACAACAACAACGTAACCAGTAATGAATTGCCCATGTACAACAACATACCCAGTAAAATCCCACTAGTGGGGTCTGGGGAGAGTAGAGTGTACGCATACCTTACCCCTACTCCGAAAAGGATAGAGAGGCTGTTTCTGGGAGACTCTCGGCTCAACAGGAGAGACAATAATATCAGAAAAGAAACAAGAGAAAATGCATGTAACCAGAGATGGATCCAAGATTTAATTTGTACGTGTTCAACCTTTAAGCCTACCTTCACAAGGTAGGGGTAAGATATGCATACACACTATCCTCCCTAGACCCCACTTGTGATATTTCACTGGGTTTTTTTTGGTTGTTGTTGTTGCGTTCAATCTTTAAGAGTTTTTGCATTAAACCCATTATACTTTTAAATTATGAATTTATGTATACTATTTGTTGCAATTTTAGGACCTTTATACATAAATTTATGCTCCGCATCGAAAATATGGTGCCGAGATGCTGCATCCCCCTCTCACAGACACCATTTGCATTGAGATGCCAGAGATCAACTAGCAAACCCAAGGAAAATTACAAAAATAAAACAAAATCACACCTCAATCCAAAATTAGCTAGGGCCGGTTATAGGAATCCTTCGGATTCATCCCACACCCACTGTATTCAGGTCCATTTCCTTCGAATAAGAATAATTTAACTTAAAATTACAGATTATAAATCTCGGACACTGAGAAACACCGGACATCAAAAAAGCGTATAAGAGATGATATAAGAATTTTATATAACAGAAGAAGAGATACCGGCACTGCAAGAGGTAGGAGGATCTTTCTGGAGATCCTTAAGCTCCTTCAATATCCTTTTCGAAGCCATCAGAGAGAGAGAGAGAAGAAAAAAGCCCTAGCAAATTGAAGAGATCTAACCAAACAACAATGAAAACAAGACGCAGATGAGGTGAATTTTATGGAGGAAAAATAACAGAATCTCTGGCAAGAAAAATATATATATATATATATATATATATATATATATATATATATATATATAATACGCGTAAATATTACCTGATTTGACAGTACGGAGAAAAATAGAAGAATTTTATGATTGTATCCTCAGTGCTTTGTTGTTGTTTTCATCCCTCTTTTCTTTAACGCGGAAATAAAAGGAATGGCAAGCTGTGGCTGCTAGAGTTTGATAGGGACTTATTAACCGAATAAAATTAACATAATTATCGTATTATATTATATCCTTTGATGAATATAATATTTGGATAGATTATATCGTTTATCGTTATTTCATAATATTATGTATCAGTAATATGAAGAATAAATTTATAATATTATAAAGAAAAATTATGATACAGTATAAATTTATTGTATAAAAAGGTAGAGTAAACGATAAAATAAAATTATTTAATAATAGTGAGAAGTGTGAGATGAGGGAAAAAGACAAGATAACGATGCAACTATACCAAATCGGTCGTTACATAAAGTGGCACATTTCATAGTTACGTAATGACGGATTTAACGATACGATACAATAAAATTTAAGTAACAAATATCATATTTAAAGTAACAATACGATACAATACAACGGGTAACAACCATCCAAACAAGTTTATGTGTAAATTAATGTTACTATATTAATTATTCTGTGTTAGTAATACTGAAAAATACTAATGTGTATTTATGAATATAAACGTATGTTTCAAGTAAAATATGAGTAAATGTTTATTAAAAATATTTTACTAATTTTCTAATATGAAAAAATATGCATTTTTGAAATTTTAAAAAATGCATAGTTTTAAAGCAAAATTTAGGTTATCAAGAAAAGAGTTCAAATATGTCTTTTTAAACTGCAAGTCAAATATTGTCTAATATTTTAGATATTATTCACATCGATAATTTATCAAATCAAATTAATATATGCACGATATTTATCTTCCAATCAGGATCAAATCATTGTGGTTTTCTGAGTTAAATTATGGAAAATTTACCTCCTATAGCAAAAGTATACACTTATTTATTATAAATTAAAATTATTTTAAAATATTATTTTCTATAGTTACCTTTATATTTTATAGCAAAATAAGTATTTATGGTATATATTATCATTGAGGCATGAAATAGCTATTTAAGTTTTTTCACTCTTTTAGACAACTGGACATACCTATTTTAAGGTAATTGTCGTTATTGTATTCATGAATACATGGCGCGAATATATATGAATACATGCGCGTACAACTGGATTGCCCTGATTTTAGGCGCTTTTTGATGTTTTATTCATGAATACATGTGAATACATGTGCGTACAACTGGACTACCTGATTTTTAGGCGTTTTTTGATGATGTATTCATGAATACAGCAGAGCGAATACATCAAATACATTATCGTAACAATTGAATAGTAAATATAGGAAGTAATTATGTATATAATAACTATAGTAAATTAATAACCACTAAACGATAGTGATTTATAAAAATTCTTCTTAAATTATTACTTTGATAGTATGTTAAATTGGCCGACAACACATTATTGCTCAAGTTTGTGCGGGTTCGAAGTTTTGAATTATAGTTTGCTAATTAAGACCTATTAATTAGTTGAATAAAAGAGTTGTTGTTAACAACGGAATTCGGATGGTATGCAAGTAAAGGCGGATCCATGATTTAAATTTTATGGATACAATTTCTAAGATTTTTAACATTGAATCCATTATATATTTAAAGTTATGAGTTCAAATCTATTATTTTTATAATTTTAATGAATTTTTACACATAAATTTCTACTCCACGTTAAATGTTATGAGTTCAATTAAACCAGATACTCGCACACCAAATCCGCCTTGCAAGTGGTATCGAGTATGATGCTCAAACAACTCGGCCCTCCCATTATTTTAGTGGACTATAAGCTAATCCATTTGTTATTTCAACCAGTTTTCAAACAGTGGCTAGGAACAAAGAAACCCACTCCAACTGTGTGTGTGCGTGTTCGAGGGAGCTTCTTTGTGGGCGGCAGACGCGGGTTTTTTTTCAAGTTTTTGGTTCTCTACTTTAATTAAATTATACAGTTGGTGGTTGACCTACTGCTTTTCTTTTCTACCTTTGTTAAGTTTCCAATGTAATTTCTTTTGACTTGGGAAGTCTACAAGCACCTCCATTCAACATTTCCAGAATATATAGCACGTCAAATTTGAATATTCTTATCATTTACACGATCAATTAACTTTACAATTATTTACATTAACTACTCCGTTCGTCTCATATTATTCACATTATGCAGCGTGATTATTAAAAAAAATTATCTCAAATTATTTATCATTTTAAAAGTTCAAGATAAAATTGGTTATTTTTTCCTTTTTTATCATTAGTAATAATTGTTCTTGAAGATTGAGATAATATATAAATAGAATAAATATTAAATGAAGAGAGATTTTATCTTAAGACATAAATAAGGGTAAAAAGTATAATTCTTTTCTTAATTAATGTTGCTTAAGGGGCGTGTAAAAGAAAAATACGACAAATAATATGAGACAGAGGAGTAATATAAATACTCAGATTTGAATCCAAGAATGTAAAATTTTCTAATAAAAAGTGTTTTCTCCTTTAATGGGCTCTACACTATATAAATATGAATTACGATGGTATATAAATTCTAAATGCTAGATGATTATACAACAAAAAAAATTAATTTACTCTTTTGAATGGAATTTCATATAAACCAATTATATTGATTATAATATGTTTATCCTCGAAATCAAATATTAAATTTGTAAGTAATTTTAAGTATATATGGATCTATTTTACAAAGCGATAAATAAAAACAAATTGAATAAACAAGATAAAGTAGATTCAAACAACATGAGGAAGATAGTTCAAGCCCTAGTGAGATATCTGCCCTTGATCCAGACTCGTTGTAGTCAGCACTGATGAAGAAAAGCAAGAGAACTAATAACAGAGAAAATAATAATACATTGCTTTGGAATGCGTGTTACAACATGTTTGATGAATTATCAGACCCCCTTTTTATTGTAGGGGAATCCCACTATAAGTACAACTTTATAAAAGGTAAAAACCTCTAATTAACTGATTTTCGGTCCTTCATCGACACGTGACGAGATCCCCGCCGTAATATCCGGCTAGTCACGGATATTACGGCCTTCTATTGGTCGTGCTTGTTTGACCGGCGATGTTCTTCAAAGTCATTGAAAACTAGGACCGATTCCGCACCGTGACCCCGGAATTCTTGAGGTTGGGTGCCATGCTCACGAATTCCGACTCGATGAGGTTGACCCCACGACTTTGGTCCCCCGTCATCATATCTCGAGTTGGGCTTATATTTTCGGAGACTGGGATGTACCATGAGCCCTATTTTACCCATATACAGGTAGTCCCCTCGTTTCTCATAGAGTAAATGACGAGAAACGACATGAGCTCTCGATTCTTTCTTTGACATAGCGCGGCAGAAACGACAAAACCTCTGCAACGTCTCGTCACTCATGTCATAATGGCATTAAATGCCTGCCAGCCGCCGATCGGCCGTCCCTGGACGTGAAACGTTGCTAAACTCCTATAAATACCCCTCTCCTATCCATTTTTCACTTTACACCAAATGTTCTACCTTCATACCTTCAGGGCTTCAATCCCCTTGTGTTTTTACCACCGTTACCCAAGGTTCTTCAGTACTTAGAAAAAATTGTTATTCATCTGTTACTCAACCCAACATGTCTGATCTTTCAACTTTCACTCTCTTGCTATCTTTTCCAAGCTTTTTTCTTCATAACAATGTCGATAACCTCAAAATCTGTTTCTCAGAAGGATACTTCTTCTTCCTCACGACCGACTACTGAGTTTCGAAGAGACAGTTCTTAATACTGCTAGTGATTAAATGGCGGAATAGCCCCTTTTAAAGATGTTCATTCCTGGTGGTTGTTCGGTTACCTGCAACTTTAAGGTTGAGAAGATATCTTATGTACAGGGTCGGTGTGAGGAGGTCTCGAGATACATCTGCTCGATTACCGAAGAGATCCTCCCTTCGGTCCGAAAACATTGCAACTGGGTCGATATGAACATAGTGGTCCCGATCCTTAAGAGGCCATTACCACCCATGCCGAGGGATATCTGAGTGTTTACACTTATCACTTTACATTGGCACCAGTGGACCCGATCATTATAGATTTCTGCAAGAGATACGAGGTATGCCTCTGTCAGATTCATCCCTCATTGTGGAGGATTATGATCCTCCTTCAATTTTTTGCAAGCAAAATCGACTCCTGCCAATTCACTGTGGATCACCTACTCTGTTTCTACGGACTCCGACTATATCGAGGGGGGATGATAAAACTTGTGCGTTGGGCCCGTAAAGCCCCGTTCTAAAGTATCGATGAGGACTAGGACCAAGGTTGGCAAGGTCGTTTGGTTCGGGTGAGGATTTCAGACTTGATCCTGGCTGAATGCTGGCCATTCCCCGAGAAGTGGAATACGTCGCGTAAGTAGAACTTTCCTTCGAATGTTGATTTTATGTTTACTTCTCTTTTCCTGATTGGTATTCGTGGTGGTGCAGTCGTCGTTCGTGTCCCAAATTTTGTTCCACGACTTAAGGAGTGGGTGATAAATAGGGGATTTGACTGCTTATTTGCTTTCTTTTACTTTTGTTTTAGCTCAAAAATGATTAAAGATATTCCCGAGAACTAATGAAATGTTCTTTCTTGCAGGAATATTTGGAAACGATCCAAAGAAATGAAAATCAACTCAAAAAGAAGTAAAATTAGACAAGGACCAAAACAAGACAAAAGAACCAAAGTGTGGACCGTACAATACATGTGTGCGGCCGCAAACTCTGAAGAAGCATTGATAGATTTTCTTCACAGAGTGCGGACTGTACAATTATTATGTGGCCGCAGAAGACTAGATTCAGAGACTTGTGTTTTGGGAGCTTGAAGATATGCGGACCGCAGTATTATTGTGCGGCCGTAGAATGCCAAAATGCGGCCGCACTCATGAATGTGCGGTCCACAAAAAGAAGCCCAGTTCCAACCCAAGATCAAGAGTGCGGCCGCACTCAGAAATGTGTGGTCCGCACAATCAGAGGAAGTGCTGCCGCACCCCAGATTTATGAGGCCGTAGAAAGCCATCAAGTCAAGTCAGCCTCAAAATGCGGACCGCACAAAGAATTGTGCGTCCGCACAACCTCCGCAGAGCCAATCTTGTTAGATATTTTTAGCTGGGTATAAATAGATCTTTTTGTAATTTTTAGGTTAAGTTTTGTGCACCTGAGAATAGAGAGTCATTTTTATTTACTGTATTGGGTAACTTTTTACTAGTTTAGCATTTAAATATTAGGTTTTCTTTCCTTAATCAACTATTATGAATTTTATCTTAGTTTGTTCTTTAACTTCTTCATTTTCCATTAGTTGCTAAACCCTTAGCTACGGTTGTGACCCAACCCTAGTATGGGTACTTAATGGGTGATTGATTTAGGGCTTATTTATGATTGGGTATATGATATTTAGCTTAGTACTTTCTTGAATTTGAGAATTGATGGTTGAAAACATTGATTCATGCCTAATTGACTTAGTATATACTTGAGAAAGTGAGACTAACTCTAGGAAAACTTAGCTAACAAGAAATTGGGGTGAACTCAAGAAATTGATAGCCCTAATTAAAGGGTCGAATCTAGAGATAATAAGACCCGACTTGATCACTTATCACTTGTTTCGTGAGATACCCATTTGGACTTGAGAAAGACAAATTGGGAAAAATCACTCAAACTACCTCGAGGTATAGAGTGAGTAATCGCGTGTGATTCTATGTTGTATCCCCATCAACCAAACATGCCTTAAAGCTCTAAATTCGTTAGGTAACCAACTAGCAGAAGTCGCATCCCTAGATCTTTTATAACTTCAAAAACAACCAAAATCAAAAACATAGTCTCTTAGCTTTACAATTACAAGCATTAGCGTAAAAGTAGAAGTAGAAACACCAATTGAATATGTGGAAGTGCAATCTTAGGCACATCATACACTCACACTAGGTATATACCTAATCCCACATCAAGCTCCTTGTGGAATCGACCCCGACTCGCGTTGGGTTTTTATTATTGCATCGACCGCCTCACAACTTCAATTAGTGGTGTGAGTTTGGGCGACATCAATTTTTGGCGCCATTTCCAGGGCGTTAAAAACGAATTTAGCTATATATTTAGTTTTGTATGTGATTTGTCTTCTTTTCCTTCCTAGGTACTAATTTTGCTTGTGAGTTGATTGTAGGTACAAAAATGTCTCTCAACAATGAACCTCTCAGAAATTTGCCTTTGGGGGAGGAAGTGGACGATGATCAAGTTGATGAGGTTCATCACGAACCTCAAACAAATAGTCGAGGCCGACCGCCTCATGACAATATTCCTGTCCCTCCCCAACCTCCACCAAGAGCGGGTGCACATCGGGTGTTGCTGAACGAGGGTTATGCAAGTGCCATAGTCCCACCCCGCATTAGGGCATCCAATTTCCAAATCACCAATGTGATACTTACACTGCTTGAGCAACAAGGATTCTTCACCAGGTCTCCGAATCAAAATGCTTACAAGCATCTTAAAGGGTTTGTGGATACTTGTTGGGGAAGCAAACAAACCAATGTTTCCGAGGATGCGCTGCGGTTGAGGATATTTACCTTTTCTCTACGAGGAAAGGCATTGGACTGGTTAGAAAGACTGCCCAATCATTCCATCTATACATATGATGAGTTGGCAGAAAAATTCATTGCCAAATTCTTTTCTCCGGAGCATATGACTACACTTAGGGATGAGATTCTAGCATTCAATCAAGAACCTAATGAGTCGTTGCACGAGATTTGGGAAAGATATCGTACCATGGTTAAAGAGTGTCTGAATAATGATATGACTGAGGCCATGATCCAACAAACCTTCTATAGGGGGATCAACACGACATATCAATGTGTGGTAAATAAACTCGCTGGTGGGTATTTCATGACCAAGCCATATTCCGAAGCATGTGACATCTTGGATGAAATGGCGAATACTTCATCGGCATGGCAAAGTAGAGCTAATGTTCCTCAAGGTCACCCAAATGTCATTCACCTACACAAAGAACTACATGATCATGGGAAAGCAATTGCTGAGTTGACGACCATAATGAATCAATGGTCCAAAGATCAACTTCAACAAGTTGAAGGTCCTAAGCAAGTGAATGCAATGGAATGTGTGAATATGATGATGAATAATAGACGGCAAAAAGGCCAACAAGTGCAAAACCGTCTGGAACAATCTGTGCAAGATGATAGTGGGTTTGACCAAGGTGATTCGTACAATGAGCAAGAAGAAGAAGTGCAATATGTCAACAATTATCAAGGACAAAGAGATAATGATCAAGGCCAAAATCAACAACAATGGCGATCACAAGGAAATCAAGGAAATTGGAACAGTCAAAGCCACCAAGGAAGCTGGAGTGGTGGTAACAACAATCAAGGTAATTGGGGAAATAACAATAATCAAGGCAATTGGAATAATCAAAGCAACAAGGAAATTAGGGAGGCAATAACCAAGACAATTGGGGTGGCAACAACTAAGGGGGTTGNGGGGGGGGGGGGGGGGTCGGGCTTTCAAAGTACCCCGATGTATCAACAACCAAGCAACCCGCCTCCTTATCCATCTCAAGGTCCTAGTTATTCTAACAATGAAATGGGACGGATTGAAAATATGTTCAAACAAATGATGGAGAAAAATACCAACTCCGATGCTCAATTAGCCTCCCACAACACTTCAATCCGCAATTTGGAAGTTCGATTAGGGAAAATATCACAAGCTTTAAACACTCGTCCTAAGGGGGAACTACCTAGTGATATGGTGGTGAACCCGAAGGATGGGAACATCACGGGACATGCCATGATCGTAACCACAAGAAGTGGAAGAGATGGAGAGGCAACCGCCCTAAATCAAAGAAGAATTGTGGATGATGATGTAGTGGTTCAAGAAGATGAGATTCCAAGCAATATGGTTCAAGCTAATGAAGAAGTGAGAATTGATATTGATGAAAGTGTGGAGGAGACCCAAGAAGAAGTGAACCCGTCTAGGGAAAACGTGATTGACATACAGGAACCGGTAGTGCCAAAGGCCAAGGCACCAATGCCAAGGCCTCCTCCTCTACACCCTCAAAGGCTCGCCAAGCAAAATAGCGAGAACCAATACAAGAAATTTATTGACATGAGGAAGAGCTTATCCATTAATGTGCCATTGGTTGAGGAGTTTGAACAAATGCCCGGTTATGCAAAGTTCATGAAGGATTTGGTGACAAAGAAAATATCAATGAATTATGAGACTATCAAGATGACACATCAAATGAGTGCTATTGTGCACTCAATGGCTCTGAAATTTGAAGATCCCTACGCTTTCACAATCCCTTGCACTATTGGGAGCGCCGACTTTGCCAAAGCTCTATGTGATTTAAGGTCAAGTATCAACTTGATGCCCTACTCGGTGTTCAAAACTTTGGGAATTGGGCAACCAAGACCCAAATCTATGAGGTTGTAAATGGCAGATCGGACTATGAAGCCACCATTGGGTATTATTAATGATGTGTTGGTTCGTGCTGATAAGTTCATCCTTCCGGTGGACTTTGTGATTCTTGATTGCGAGGTGGACTATGAGGTGCCTATTATCTTGGGTAGAACTTTCCTTTCTACGGGGAAGGATCTTGTTGATGTGGAAGCCGGTAAGTTCACCTTCCGGGTGGGCGATGCAAATGTGGTTTTCCATGTGTGCAAATCGATGAGGCAACCGAATAGAAATGAAGTATGTTCATTTGTGGACTTAGTGACCAAAGTGATTGTTGATTATGCTAGTGTTGTGATGAATGTTTAGGATACCTTAGAAGCCATATTTCTTAATAATGATGATGATGAGAAGTAAGGCTTTGTGCAATGCGTAAATGCATTACAAGGAATGGGGTCATATACTTATGAACCCCGAAAATTGTCCTTAGATCTTGAGAACCGAAAGACTCCTCCAACGAAGCCCTCAATCGAGGATCCTCCCACTATGGAGTTAAATCCATTGCCTTCACATCTTAGGTATGAGTTTCTTAGCCCATGTTCTACTTTACCTGATATTCTTTCCTCTTGCTTGACTAATGTGCAGGTAGATTCTACTTTGGCGGTGCTCCAAAAGAGGAAGAAAGCTATAGGATGGACATTGGCGGATATTCGGGGTATAAGCCCCACCTTTTGCATGCACAAGCTCCGTTGAACATCAAATAATATTAAATGAAGCAATACAAGAAGTGGTGAAGAAGGAGATGATAAAATGGTTAGATGCCAGGGTTGTTTACCCTATTTCCGATAGCTCGTGGAGCTCTCGGGTGAAATATGTCCCAAAGAAAGGGGGAATGACTGTGGTAACAAATGACAAGAATGACTTGATATCCATAAAAACGGTCACCGGGTGGAGAGTGTGCATGGACTATAGGAAGCTCAACAAAGTCACTCGGAAAGATCATTTCCCGCTTCTATCTTTTGATCAAATGCTTGATAGGTTGGCCAGACGTGCTTTCTATTGTTTCCTTGATGGATATTCCGGCCACAATCAAATTCTTATTGCTCCTGAAGACCAAGAGAAGACTACTTTCATTTGTCCCTATGGTACTTTCGCATTCTCGTAGATGCCATTTGGGTTATGCAATGCACCGACAACTTTTCAACGGTGTATGATGGCCATCTTCACCGACATGTTGGAGCATTATCTTGAGGTATTCGTGGATGATTCTTCTGTGGTGGGAAATTTTTTTGATGAGTTCTTGGACAAGGTATTATCAAGATGTGAGGAAACAAACTTGGTTTTGAATTGGGAGAAGTGTCACTTCATGGTCGAGGAAGGCATAGTCCTCAGCCACAAAATTTCAAAGCATCGTATTGAGGTCGATAAGGCCAAAATTAAGGTGATCTCTAAACTCCCTCCCCCTACATCCGTGAAGGGAGTGAGGAGATTTTTGGGTCATGCGGGATTCTATCGCCGATTCATCAAGGATTTTTCAAAGGTGGTAAACCCCTTGTGTAAACTTTTGGTAAAGGATGCCAAGTTCCATTTCAACGAAAATTGTATGAAGGCATTAGAATTGCTCAAGTTTAAGTTGACTACTACTCCTATTATCACCGCACCGAATTGGAGCTTAGCTCATGTGTGATGCAAGTGATGTGGCGGTTGGAGTGGTGTTGGGGCAACATATCAACAAAATCTTCCATCAAGTCTACTATGCTAGTAAGACCATGAATGATGCCCAAGTGAACTACATAGTGACTGAAAAAGAGCTCCTTGCTATTATTTTTGCTATGGAGAAGTTCCTCCCATACTTTATGGGTACAAAGGTGATTGTTCACACCGACCATACGGTGCTTCGATATTTGATGAGCAAGAAAGATTCTAAAGCAAGACTAATGCGGTGGGTGCTTCTTTTGCAAGAGTTTGATCTAGAGATTCAAGATCGCAAGGGTAGTGAAAACCAAGTGGCGGACCAGTTGTCTCGTTTGGAGGAGGAGAGGAGGACACATGATGGCCTTGAGATAAATGATTCATTTTCCGATGAGCAACTCCTAGCCATTTCTATGACAAGGATGTCATGGTTTGCCGACTTAGCCAATTATCTTGTGAGTGACATTGTACCGAATGAGTTCTCTTCAAACCAAACGAAGAAGCTCAAACGGGATTGCCTTGACTATTATTGGGATGAGCCTTATCTCTTCCGGATTTGTACCGATGGTGTGATTCGATGATGTGTACCGGAGAAGGACAAATGAAAATTCTTGAGGCTTGCCACTCTTCTCCATATGGTGGTCACCATGGTGGAGCTAGAACGACAACAAAAGTGTTGAGTTGTTTATTCTATTGGCCTACCCTTTACGAGGACGCTATCAATCTCATCAAGTGTTGTGATGAATGTCAAAGGGCCGGTGGGATCTCTAAGAACAATGAGATGCCCCTTACAACCATCTTGGAGATTGACATTTTTATGTGTGGGGCACTAATTTAATGGGTCCGTTCGTGAGCTCTTGTGGGAACACTTACATATTGGTAGTTGTGGATTACGTGTCAAAGTGGGTTGAATTCATGGCTTTTCCCAACAATGAAGCTCGAAGTGTGGTGGCATTTTTGAAAAAGAACGTCTTCGCGAGTTTTGGTACTCCAAGGGCCATTATTAGTGATGCGGGATCACACTTTTGCAACAAAGCTTTTGATACCTTACTCACAAAGTATGGTGTCACTCACAAAGTTTCGACCCCCTATCATCCTCAAGCAAGCGGGCAAGGTGAAGTCTCCAACCGGGAGATCAAGAGTATTTTGTCAAAGACCGTGAATGCCAACCGGACGGACTGGTCAAAGAAACTTGATGATGCTCTTTGGGATTATAGGATGGCTTACAAAACACCGATTGGTATGTCTCCGTATCAGTTAGTGTTCGGGAAAGCTTATCACCTACTGGTGGAACTTGAGAACAAGGCTATGCGGGCATTGAAAAAGCTTAATCTTGAATGGGATGTCGTCGCCAAATTAAGGGTGGCACAATTGAATGAGCTTGATGAATTCAGATACCATGCATATTCAAGTTCGTCCTTATACAAGGACAAGATGAAGTATCTCCATGACAAGTACATCCGGAATAAGGAATTCAAAGAAACTGATCTTGTGCTATTGTTCAATTCTCGGTTGCGGATGTTTCCGGGAAAGTTGAAGTCCAAGTGGAGTGGTCCATTTGAGGTTGTGCATGTGACACCCTTTGGTGCACTAGACTTGAAGAAAAAAAATGATAAAGTGTTTAGAGTCAATGGTCACCGGGTGAAACATTATCTTGGCAAGGTTGATGATGGCCACGTTGTGGCGTTGATTCATTTCAAGTGATTGATGGTAACCTGCATCATGTTGTGACGTTAAATCAGGCGCTTATTGGGAGGCAACCCATGTTTCTTTTCATTTTTCATTTTCTTACTTTTTAGATAGGTTTTGTATTGAGCTAACTGGTTCTGAAGTGAATTGCACGAATGAGAGTGCATTGCAGGGACTGTAATTGAAAAAAAAAATTGGCCAAGTTTCGAAATTATACGGACCGCACCAAAATTATGCGGACCGCACAAAAATGATTGCAACCGCAGAGAAAACTCTGCGGCCACACAACTGGAGACCCAAATATGTGAACTCTCTGAAGTTTGAAGTTGCAGAGAATAGGCCAATATGCGGCCGCACACAAAAATGTACGGACCGCACAAATTTCTACGGACGCACTCACTTTTGTGCGGACTGCAGAAATTCAGTTCAAAGTGCAGGAAAAGAGTGCGGACCACACTCAAAATTGTATGGCCGCACTCATATCTCTTTTTGACCGACTTGGTCAACCTAGAAATAGGGTTTTTGAACACTATTCACACTTTACACTCTTTGAACTTTGAACCCCAGGCAAACACTTTACACTGAAAAAACACTTCACAATACACACTCACAATCAATTCATCAAGTCTAGATTCTCACCTGCATTCCTTCATCACTGGTATGTTCAATCCATGTTAGATTTTTGTCCATTTTTCTTAATTTTTGTTTTCTTTGATTAGTGTAGTTGTTTTTAGGCCTAAAAATATCAAATTTTTTTAATATGTGCTTCAAAATCATGTGGGTAGTTCATATATGTTCATTGGAGACTAGGTAACCAATGATCATGTTGTTTTGTCCGTACCATGTCTAATTTGTGAAAAATTGCATGAACCCTAAATTCAGTACCATAGGTTTTCAAAATTGTACGGCCACACACAAAATTGTGCGGTCCGCAAATCTGTTGATTAGGCCAATATGGTGTTTGAAAAGTGCGGACCGCACTCAAAATTGTGCGGTCCGCAGAAAAATTGTGCGGCCGTAGAGAAACGTGTGCGACCACACTTTTGAACTTCAGAGAATTAGTATCTCAAGATTGGATTGTGCAGTCGCACTCAAATTGTGCGGTGCGGTTCGCACAAGACAGTCTGCGTCCGCACTCAAACTTGTGCGGTCCGCACTGTCTCTTTTGTAAACTGTTGTCCTCCAACTGTTACGCAATTGTTTTAACTGTTTTGAACTCCTAATAACTTTTATGCCTTGTAGTGAAGATAATGGTTAGATCACGTGGTAGAGGAGACACATCCAAAGGGAGAGGTGAATCCTCCCAAGGCAGAGGATAAGGCACTCACCCACTGGGAGTGAAATCTAAGCCTATTCCAAAAAAGTCGTCCACCAGGAGAGGAAGGGCCATAGAGCCTTCAGAATCCAGTTCCTATAACCCATTTCGGGAAGCCTCTGAGGTTTGGTTAATGGAGGTACAGCTGGAGGCCCAGACCTAACCACCACAACCCATTTGCCGATATCAATTGCGCACTGAACCCTCCACTACAACTAGTTCATCTGAGGGTTCCGATGCCGGTGGCCAGGGTTTTGAGCCCTCCTCTACACCTACTCCTCCGACGCTAGTGGATATTGATGTCGATGATGATGATGTCCCAGATGATGGTAGAGGGGGGACACTCGATTGAGCGGCCTTGAGAGGTCGAAGAAGAAGAAATATATGGGAGGATCGGTTCGTGAGCTTGACAACCTTCAACAGGTTTCGGGAATTATGGCCCCAGAGGTTGCTCACACTTGAGAAACAGTTCTTAATGAAGGATTTGGATATTCATAATCAAAATGTCCTTAGACAGTTACGTGAGTGAAAAATGGTGGAAGTGGTTCACCCACAGTGTCATCGATTCAAATGAGCACTTGGTCAGGGAGTTCTACGCCAATGTGGCTCACATCAAGAGGAGACCAAAGTGACAACAGTGAGAAATTTGAAAGTCTGCTTCGACTCCTGCTCTATGAACACTTATGTGGGATTTGAAGAGGTAGACGCAGTCTAGTATTTGGGAAAGCTTGCTATGGGTGATGCAGCTCGACCGTGGCTAGCTGAGATGTTAGCTGCTCAAGGACCACCACCACCATAGATTACAACAGGAGTTCTTATCCTCCGGCCCACCCTCAATTTTGAAGCTAAAGGGTGGCAGACCTTCGTGTGTAGCTGTATTTATATGAGTTTGACTAAGAACAACTCCCTACTTCCCCGAGCAGTTCTGGTGGCTTCTATTATGGCTGGGTACCCGATCAATGTGGGTGCCATCATGTAAACCAACATCTCATTGGTTGTCCAAAAAGGTGAAAGATCCTACCCTTACCCGAACACCCTCACAGAGTATTTCAATGATGCCAAGGTGGAGCCGAGGACATATAACACAAAAGTAAGGCCCAAGAAGCCCTTCTCCTGGTACCAATTGCAGGGTGCAGACAACCCAAAGTTCAAGGGTAATGTCACTACCACCGTTGGTCAGTCTGACGAGCCATCGGCGAGGGGTTCAAAAGCTGCTGCTGAGCCATCTACAACTCCCATGCCTTCCACAGCAGCCGAGCCTTATACCAGGAAAACCGCCATGCCACCACCTTCATCTTCTAGGTCATCAGTTGCAGTACCAGTGCCAACCTCATCCACTTATCCACTCATTACGCTGCGAGTCTCCCAGAATTTGGCGAGCCTCAGCAACTGGATGCAGGCACCCACTGCTAAGGTGTCTGACATATCCAGTACTGTTATAGCACATTCCTCCACCTCAATAGCACCACATGTCCCTCCGTCAGTGGAGGAAACATTGAAGAAGATTCTAGATAACCAGAAGACTATCATGGATACACTGGTGGCTCAAGGGGGAGTTATTGAGGAGTTGACCACGCAGGTGAAGAAGATGAGGAAATCCCAGGCTTCAAAGAAAGTAGTGGAGGGTTTGAGAAAGGAGGTCATGAAGATAGCAGCAGCGGGTGATTTTCCATTTGACCTACTGATGGAGACAGATCCATCAGTACCAGCAGACCCAGCATCACCATCACCAGAGGCACCAACTGGCCCGTCTGACGAGCCAGATCTTACTGCCCCCACTGCTGAGGAGATGCTTCAGATGCTCACCAACCCTGTTGTCCCTCAGCCAAGTGATGATGAGATGCAATTGGAGGAGACCGAGGGTGTTGATGCTTCCAGTCACCCTGAGAACACATAGGGAGTTTTCTCTACTCTCTACCCTTTTTTTTTTATTTTGCTAAGAATTGGGGACAATGCTTGTTCTTATTCAGGGGGTGGCCTATTTTGGTTCATTTTGGATGACTTTGATGAAATTTGATTACTTTTGGCCTGTAATAACTTTAATACTCCTTTTCTTTTATCTTTATTTTCTCCCTTATTATGTATATATTCATCCCTCTTGTATATATTCTATTCCCTCGGTATGTATATTTATTTTCCTTACTTTCAGTAGTTTATTTCATAGCTTCTTCATTTTGTTTTCTTAATAGTATAGATTCTTAGTTACTTTATTAGCTTCTTTTTGAATTTTTAGCTTCTTTTTCTGTTTTAGTGAACAATAAGCCTTTGGTTTTCTTAATGCAATGGCTCTTTCCAAAGGTGGGTCTTGTGTGAACCGGATGGCTCTTTCCAATGATGGATGGCGTGACAACCTTCTTAAGGGATCGAGTCCGTTCTTGATGTGTAGGTAGAAACAGTAGTATAAATGAATAAATAAGGGTCCATCATGCTTCACTTGGTACCAACGCACTTAACTACACGCCTATGGTTAAAAACAAGTTATTGGAAAGAAATGGCTCTAGTTAGTGACCTTGTGAATCTTGTGTTGATTTAGGCAATCATCGGGTGGTTTAGTTGAGCCATTAGCGATTTTAAATCTTGAATGCGGTTGTTGTGTGCCCTAGACTCTATTCTCTTTAACAATCCGGTTGTGTGAGAGGTGAGGTATTTTGTTACAAATCCAAGTACTCGTGCGAATGGTCTAGAACTTGCCCCGAATGTGTTTCTAGGAGAAATTCTAAGTTAGCTTGGCTTGAGAAGTGATTGTAGGCTTTCCTTGACCCGTTTTAAACCTTCCATGGCCCACCAATGATATCATCCTTAGTAAACCCTTTTGAGCCTAAAGCCTTTTTATTCGATAAGCACGTTACAAGCCTTTACCCGTTTTATAGTGACTCTCTCTTGGAACCCGAACTTTCTTTAGCACTCATGTGATACAAATGCCAAAAACATAAGTTTGGGAGAGAGACGAGGAGTTTAAAGATGGTTTCAAGGCACAAAAAGAAAAAAGAAATGAATAAGAGAAAAAGGCAAAGAAAAAGAAAGGAAGAACAAAGAAAAACACAAAAAGAAAGTGAATAATATGAAAGGGTTGAAAAGATGCAAAAGAAAGAAAAAATGAGAAGCATGGAGAAAGCAAAGAAAGAGTGATGTCAAGTCTCTCTAATCCCCCTAAGAGAAAATAAAATGACTCAAAAAGTCGGAAAAGTATGAGCTAACAAGAGAATATGAAGTGCTAAAGAAAAGATGAACCGATTCCAATCCGATATTACCCTCCTTAATCCAAAAGCCTTCATTACATGCCGAAAAATCCCTACGTGATTTCAAGCCAAGAAAGCTTACATTAGTGGTGATCTACATGTAGGGAAAGCATATGGTACTTAGAGCTGGGCTTATGACATTCTTTTGAGAGTGATGAGTGAGTCTTCCTCGAGTCTTTGTTTTTAAATCTTCATTCGTGAGCGAGATGAACCTCCAGAGAGTATAGGAGAAGGAGTTTAGGATCAACAACGACTTGCATGAAAGTGAAAGCTTACTTGACGATCAAAGTCAACCCTTGATGCTCAAGTGTCACATTAGAGCCATTTGTGCTTCAATTTTCAAATCATAGGCTTGTTAATGATTCATGAGCATGTGAGTAATTGTTGGTCCCAATTGATTTGTATTTTGACTTAACTTAGGACAACTGAAATATCCCTTTTTCTAATGGAGGTGGGAATTGACTTAATTACTTGCGGACAAGCAAAAGCTTAGTTTGGGGGAGTTGATAAGTAGGGATTTTGACCGCTTAGTTGCTCTCTTTTACTTGTGTTTTAGCTTGAAATGCTAAAAGGTATCCCGAGAACTAATGAAATGAGCTTTCTTGCAGGAATACTGGGAAACGAGCCAAAGAAGTTAAAATCAACTCAAAAAGGAGTAAATATTGGACAAGGACCAAAATAGGAAAAATGCTGATCGTGCGGACCACACAATATTGTGTGCGGTCGAAAACAATAAAGGAATCCTGTCAAAATCATCTTCAGAGTATGCAGACCGCATAATTTTGGTGCGACCGTAGAAGAGAGGTTCAGAGACTTGGAAATTTTGAGCAATTACCGCAGAAGTCAGTGTGCTCGCATTCACTAATATGCGGCCCGCAAAAGAGTAGATTCAGAGAACCTTAAGTTGAAGATGTGCGGAGTGCATGAATATTGTGCGGTCGTAGAAGCAAGTGTGCGGATGAAGAGTCAAGTCCAGATCCCAGTTCAAGCCAAGTGTGCGGCCGCACCCAGAAATATGCGGTCCACACAACTAAATGAAGTGCAACCGCATCCCAATTTTGTGCGGCCGCAGAAGGCCCAGTTGACCAGTCAAGCTCAGAGTACGGACTGCACTTAGATTTATGCGGTCTTACAACCTCCGCATGGGCCTTTTTGTTAGATATTGTCACCTTAGTATAAATAGGACCTTTTGTCATTTTTAGGTTAAGTTGTGTTTTGCAAGAGCACCTGTGCCATTTTTTTTACTGCTTTAAGTAATTTTGTACTAGATTTGTCTCCAAACACTAGATTTTCACCCCATAATTAATTATTATGGATTCTATCTTTATTTCTTCTTTAATTTCTGCATTTTTATGAGTAGCTAGTTTTTAACTAGGGTTGTGACCAACCCTAATGTAGGTATTTGATGGGTGTTTAATTTAGGGTTTGTTTGTGATTAGGTTAGTGATATTTAGCCTAGTTCTTGCTTGAACTCAAGAATTAATGGTTGCAAACATTGATTCATGCCTAATTGACTTAGTCTCTACTTGAGAAAGAGAGACAGTCTAGGAAAACTTGGCTAACAAGAAATTGGGTGAACTCAAGAAATTGATAGCCCCAATTTAAAGGGTTGAATCTAGAGATAGTAAGACCCGAATTGAGCTATTATCACTTGTATTGTGCAATACTCATTTGGACTTGAGAAAGACAAATTGGGTAAAATCGCTCAAACTACCGAGAGGTAGAGAGTGAGTATCCGAGTGTGACTACTTTATTACAACCCCGACCAATCAAACTTCCCCTAGAGTTTGAAACCCATTAGGTAGCCACCTAGGTGGAAGTCACGACCCTAGATCCTTTTATCATTTGAAAAATAATTCAGAACCACAAATATTGTCCTTAGTTTTATACTCGCAAACAATAGAACAAAGTAGAAGTAGAACAACAATCAATATTGTGGAAGTGTAATTTGGGTCAAAGAAAACATTCACGCTAAATATATACCTGATCCCATTTCTAACTCCCTGTATATTCGATCCCGACCTTCGTTGGGTTTATTATTGCATCGACCGCCTTACTACTTAATTATGGTGTGGGTTTGGCTGAGACCAGCCTACGAGTTGTCGCTACTTTAAGAGCGGAGGGCCATTGAACCTGAGATCCTTGAGGCCGACCTGTCTCAGGCCAAGGAGGTCGATGAACAGGCCGAGGCTGAGGTTTCCTAGGATGCGGGCAGCGCCCTGAAGGAGGCTCTTGGTGTGATATACATCATTGAGTCACCCTTGTTCATCGAGTCTATGTATAATGAGGCTTAAATGGTGAAAGAACGACCAAAGGAGAGGTCCCACAGAGCGGACGATCCTCTCCCCTATTTTTTTGATAGTGTGGATTCTACCCCCATAGAGGACGTCACTAGGTTAGGTGACTTAGAGGTACCAAGGAAAAGTTCATCCTCGGGGGCAGGTGGGCCTAATTCGAGCCCGAGACTGGTCAACCAATTCCCTGCCCTGAGCGTGGATCCAGGTCGAAAGCGACCGATAACCATAACTGTTCCAGAGGATGCCCAGGTTCTCTCGACCCCGTAGGGATTTCCAGTTACCTCCGGTGGCTGGTGACTGAGGAAGGCTATGCCAAAATGAATGAGGTGGACTAGTCATGCTTGTTCAACGAAGCACAATAGGCGCTGAACCGGGTAGCTCTTGATAATTCCTGGATATTCCAATTAGTCTTCTCATATTTGAACTAGTTTCTAATATATTTCCTCATATTTGTAGGCCTCGGTGCTCCACCACGAGACCTTCCTCCGATACCGGGAAGACTTGAGCCAATATCAGGCCGAAGCCAAAGAGCTTGCTAAGAAAAGAAACATGTATAAACTTCTCAACGAGCAACGTGGGGGTGAAATCAAGAGCCTTCAAGCCGAGTTGGATGTGACTCAGAAAAAACATGTCGACCTGTTGGAACAGGTAAATTTTTTTTGAAGTTAGTGATGATGAGCTAGACATGGTGTCTAACGGTCAGAATCCACAGGTCCAGCAGAAGCTCGATAGGATCGACCAATTTCAAGCCGAGATGGATGTGATTAAAGTTAAGGCCGAGGGTGAAAGATCAAGATGGATCGCTTGGCCTCGGAGAAAGAAACAACCTGGGAGTAGTTGGCCTTGGCGGAGACCCAACTTCGATCAGTAAAGGAGAAGGCGGAGCACGGTCTTAGAAAGTCGAGGAGCTTCAATCTCAACTGAGCTCGATTTTTGCCTACCGGGAGACCCTTGCCAAGGAGCTTAAGGAGGCCAAGTCGGTGGCTGAAATAACCAAGTCCGATGCCGATGAGATGGTGGCCCTCAGGGAGGTTCATGCTCGGGGTTTTGATTTGTCGGCCGAAATCGAAAGTGCCAAGGGGCTCGAGGCCAAGGCCAAGAAGTTGGGGTATCCCGAGCATGAAGAGGACTCCGAGGGTTTGGTCAGATCCGAGGACGAGGAAGATTCCGACGGCCCAGGTGGTGAGGATTAGGCTTCTTAGGTGCCTTGTAATTTTTTGTTTTTGTAGCTTTGTATTTTGTTGAGGCCGTTTGGGCTTTGTAAAAATTTTACATATATATAAGGCTTTTTCTTCCCTTCGGCAATTATCGAGCTTGATTCTCTTTGCTTTTTTCTTTGTTATTTTTAGGATTTCGGATGCCTTAGCATGCAATAATGAAAACCTATTTGGAGGTTCAAACATTATTTGTTTTGGATACTATTTTTCTTAAGGCTCGTGGAGGGATCGGCATGAGACCGGAACCTTTCCCAAAAGTACTTAGAATATTTTACATTACAGTTTGCCGAGGGTAGCCTTTTGAACTGGTTTAGAAATTTTGAAGGCCTTATGTTTTGGCTATGGGTCTCGGACATCTCCGAGCCATTTTAGGACGGTGGTAGCCTTTTAAGTCTGGGTATCGCCCAATAGACTCCTTACACCGAGTTATCCGGGCTTTCCCAAGATAAGACTCCCCCAACGAGTATGTCCATAGCCTTTATGGTTCGGGCACTTCCTAATAGGTCTTGTGCTCCCGGACTTTAATAGCCCAGGCAGTCCGAGGTTGTCTTTGGCCAACAATCCTCGAGGAAGAGTGATCATTCGAACCCGGAGAAAGGCAGCCCTTGGGCTCGATATCTTTAGGGGACCGAATGTAAGAAAGAATTCTTAAAGAGAACTTTTTTCAAGGGACAAGATATTTATTCTCAAGGTAGAAACTTCCTTTCATTTATGTGCGTAATATATACGGTTACACATGTGTACAAGCTTTCTGTCAGGGATTAGGCGATCTATGTGGGCACGGTTCATTAAAATGTTTGGCCCTTACAGTAAATCCTATCGATCGAGCCTAGACTATTCGAGCATAGAGTTTCTTTCCTTGGTAAAATCATTATCCGAGGGTGCAACCCCCAAGTGTTCGAGGCCGATCATAGAGAAGCCTCGAGTACTGTTATCATGATGTTTGACACCGGTTCATATCCGGTCTTCAATTCTAAGTTAGCACGATTTACTGTTGCCTCATTAAAAGCCTTGCCAAAAAACCCATTTGGGACAAAATAGGTTCAAGGGAAAGAGAGTGCAACGCGTGCTTTCAGGCTTAAAAATTGTCTCATTCTTTAACGGTCACTGATGTGCGTAGAATTTCGGCAGATATGATGCCAATTACTTAGCTTTTGGCTCGTTATAAATGCATTTGCTTGTTAAATCTTATGAAGTTTTGATGTTTTGCAGTAGATGAGGTTTGAGGACCCGAAAGCATGGAAATTAAGTCAAAAAGCCGCAAAAGAGCAAAAAGAAGACAAGTTGCAGGCCGCAGGATTCAATTGCGAACCGCAAATCTCACATGCGGAACGCAAACCACGAGGGGCAACCGCAGAGTGAAGCCGTCAAAATGGCCAAATCAAATGCACGTTATGCAATCCGTTATGCGACCGCATAACAAGTTTGCGGACCGCATAATAGACCGTAGACTTCCAGAAGAGTCAGAGCTCACAAGTTTGCGATGGAGAATGCGATCGCATAATAGATATGAGAACCGCATAACTGCTATGCGGTCGACATCTGGAACTAGACTCAGGAGATTTGCGATGGACTTGAAGGATATGCGAACCGCATACCTGTTTTGCGACAGATATGCGGTCGCATAATTTATCTGCAAAGGGTATTTCTGTCCAATTTTGGCCCCACTTTTTAGCTCACTATAAATAGATTTATTAGGGTTTTTGTGGGGAAATCTTGTATGAAAAATAGGTTACAATACAAGGCATTGAATAGTCCATCTTTTGGAAGCTTTAGAGTGAATAATCTTGCACTTTTGTAAGCATTATGACATTGATATTGTTAGGTTTTTGTATTTTAGCATGTGTGACTAGTTTTAAATACTAAGGTTGTGGACCCTAAATGGGTGTAGTGTTAATGGGCGTTTACCATTGAATATATGTATAATGGCTGGTTGGTATATATTTAATTCGCATTCTTCATTTATTGTTGGTGGTTGCAAACATTAACAAGTGTCATTTTACTCTTTCTTTACTTGGAAAAGTGGGTTAGGATTTGGTAGAAGTAAATATCAAAAACTCAAGGCATTAAACCTTATTTAATAGAATCGCTTAGGGATAAGTTCATTTTATTTGGCACTAATTGATTGTTCTTAATTGAAAATCTTTTATATTTGGGAAAATTATAAAGAGGAAATACTACCCAACTATTGGAAAATATTGGTTAGTCATTTAGAGATCATTTGCATATCAAGGACCTTCCATTAGAAATATATCATATTAACACCGATAGCATTACATTTCATTAAAGAGAACACAACCTCGATTTAGTTAATTGAATTATTTACAACTTTCTAAAATCATAATTTTTACTATTTCACTCAATTACAATACTCTTTTTTAAGCTAACGGAATAGAATTACGAATTAATCAAGCTTCACACTATTCATTTAATCTTTTCATGCTTATTTTACTGTGGGATTGGACCCAACCTAGTTGGGTTATTATATTTGACATCGACCACTTTACACTATTTATTTAAGTGTAATTTGAGCGTATCAAATCTTGGCGCCGTTGCCGGGGAATACGGTCTTGAAATTACTAACTAGTGTGCACTTTACTTTACATCTTTTCTATTCCATCACACTTTGCTTGGTATGCTAGGTAAGAATGGCTGATTATGATGAGGAGGAAAATCCCTTTGCGTATATTGAGGAATACCTTGATGATACCAACGGTATTCTCCCTCCGCGGGTTGAAGCTGCTACATTAAAAGTGGAACACGGGTTAATCCTAATGCTCAAGGCAGAAGGATTATTCAGAAACTCCACTGATGATCCAACGCAACACCTAAGGAATTTCTTGGGTGTGTGCGCCATGCATAAGCAAAACAATGTAACAAACGATGCCCTGAGACAACGGGTGTTCAAATACTCGTTGACAGGAGAGGCGAGGAAATGGATTCAAAACCTACCTCATCAGTCTATCACTTCTTGGCACGAACTTGTCCGAGCTTTCTTGTCCAAGTGGTTTCCATAGAGCAAGAAGTCTGAGCTCAGAGATCAAATCTTCTTCTTCAAACAACTACCAGGAGAACACTTACATGAGGCATGTGACCGATTCAAGTTGTACTTAGTGAGGTCACCAAACCATGGTTTTTCAAATACTATTTTGATGGAGAAATTTTACATGGGTTTGGATCCACTGTCCCAGTCCATAGCTAAAAATGCAGCATACAGATCTTTCATGGACAAAAAGTTCGCCAGGATTACACAAATTCTAGACAAGATGGCCAAACACAATCAAGCATGGCACTCTAAAGATGCCAGTGGTGGAATTTCTTATAGTACTCCCTCTCTAACCAACATGATCAAAGAAAACTAAGAGAGAGAACAAGTGATTTCTGGTCTTGCTACAAACATTGATGTGCTAACTAAGATGTTCAAGGAAAGTCAGACAAAGAAGGTAAATGTTGTGGAAAACATGCAACCAATGGGAAATCAAGAGTTCAAAGAAGTAAACTATGTTCATAATTCTCAAGGAGGTTATCGCCAACAAAATCAATAGAGTCCAAACCCGTAAGGGCAAGGCCAACAAAATTGGCGCAATGATCAAGGTGGGTCGAGTCAAGGAAATTATAGCAACAACAACAACAATTATTGCAACCGGAGTTCCAACCCCTATGTTCCACCAAGGGGGCAGTATTCTAACTCCTCACACTACAAGGAGGGTTCTTCAAGTGAGTCCAATTTGGATGGAATGCTTGAAAAGATCTTGCAAAATCAAGAAAGAGGCGACGCTACAATGAGAAACATGTCCGAACTTGTGGGGTCACATATCGCTTCCATACAAAATCTTGAAGTGCAAATGCGAGACTTGTCAAGGGAACAAAATCCAAAGCTCAAAGGTACCCTCCCAACTGATACAATTTCTAACCCAAAGGGGAATGTGAGCGGTCCATCTACTCATTGCATGGCTATTACCACGAGAAGCGAAAAAATACTTCAAGGTGAAAATGAACAAGTGGTTGAAGTAGATGATCTGGATCAAGGAGTTGAGGCACGAGTTGAAGTGCCAGTTGCTGTTGAGAGTGAAAAGCTCTCCCAAGACGTGAAGGTCCAAAAAGCACGACATGATGAGGAAAAGGAAAAGGTGAATGAGGCCCCAAAAGCTCCACCACCAATTCCTGGACCTACTCCTCCTTTTTCTCAATGGCTTGTTCGAAGGGTAGATGATAGCAAGTTCGAGAAGTTTTATGACATTCTAAAGCAATTGTCGGTGAACATTCCATTCTTGGAAGCCTTCCAAGAAATGCCGGGATTTGCCAAATACTTAAAGGATTTGATGACTAAGAAGAAATCCAAAATAAATGAAGTGATGAGTATGACTCACCGGGTTAGTTTTATTATTGCAACAACAACCGTCTAGAAGAAAGAAGACCTGGGAGTATTCACCATCCCATGTACTATTGGTTTGCGAGATTTTACAAGGGCACTTTATGACAATGGGGCTAGCATTAACTTGATGCCTCTTGCTATTTACAAGTAAGCGGGATTAGGTTTTCCAAGGCCTACAAGTATGAGGTTGCAAATGGCCGACCGTTCAATCAAGAGACTCGGGGGAATTGTTGATGATGTCCTAGTGAAAGTGGGAAAATTTCTTCTCCCGACCGATTTTGTGATCCTCGATTGTGCGGTAGACAAGGAATTTTCTATCATATTGGGGAGGCCATTCCTTTCTACAGGAAGAGCTTTGATGGACTCAGAATGAATTGAAATCAAGTTTCGAGTTAATGATGAGGAGGTCACTTTCCAAGCTAGTAAGGGAATGAAGTTTCCAAACGCATGTCGATCATTGAGGTTATTATGAGGTGGAGGATGCAAGTGATATGAAAATGGAAGAAGAGTGCCTCGGTGAGGCCTTGGCGGCAATTTTGGTAAACTTTGATAGTGAGGACATGGAGGGGTATGTGGAAGCCATGAACGCATTAGAAGGACGTGGATCCTACACTTATGCACCAAATAAGCTCTCCCTTGACGTAGAGAATAGAGCAACTCCTCCAGCAAAGCCTTCCATCTTTGAGCCACCTCAACTTGAGCTCAAACCACTTCCACCACATTTGAGGTATAAATTTCTTGGCTCCAATGATACTTTATCTGTAATTGTTTCTTCTTTGTTGGATGATGTGCATGTAAGTAAATTGTTGAATGTCTTGCAGGAACATCGAAAAGCAATTGGATGGACAATAGCAGACATTCGAGGAATTCCTGCCAGAATTTGTGAGCAAAAAATCTAATTGGTGCAAGGAAGCAAGCCTAGTGTGGAACACCAAAGGATATTGAATCCATCGATGCAAGAGGTGGTAAAGAAGGAAATCATCAAGTGGTTGGATGAAGGGGTGGTCTACCCCATCGCAGATACTTCTTGGGTGAGCCCGGTGTAATGTGTGCCGAAGAAAGGAGGCATGACCGTGATCCACGATGAGACGAACGAGCTCATCCCAACAAGGACTGTCACTGGGTGGAGAGTGTGTATGGATTACCGGAAGATTAACAGTTCACATGCAAAGACCATTTCCCTATGCCTTTTATTGATCAAATGCTTGATCGTCTAGCAGGAAGGTCATTTTATTACTTCCTTGATGGATATTCCGGCTACAACCAAATCAATATTGCATTGGAGGATCAAGAGATAACAACTTTCACATGCCCATATGGGACTTTTTCTTTTAGCCGGATGCCATTTGGGTTATGAAACACTCCGGCTACGTTCCAAAGGTGCATGATGTCTATATTCTCGGACATGGTGGAAGACTTATTAGAAGTGTTCATGGACGACTTCTCGGTGGTAGGTGATTCTTTTGAGCATTGCCTCGACAACCTTAGGCAAGTACTAAAAAGGTGCGAGGAAACAAACCTTGTGCTAAATTGGGAGAAATGCTACTTCATGGTGGATGAGGGCATTGTATTGGGCCACAAAATTTCTAAACATGGCATAGAGGTTGACCGAGCAAAAATTTAAATCATCTCCAAACTTCCTCCATCGACTTCAGTGAAGGGTGTCTGAAGCTTTTTGGGGTACACCGCCTTCTATAGGTGCTTTATCAAGGATTTCTCAAAAATTGCAAATCCCATGTGCAAACTCCTTGAAAAAGATACCAAATTTGTGTTTGATGAGAAGTGCCTGAAATATTTTGAAGAATTGAAAGAGAAGCTCACCATGGAATCCATTATTGTCACATCGGATTGGTCCCTTCCTTTCGAACTCATATGTGACACCAGTGGTATATCTATTGGAGCGGTGCTTGGCCAAAGGCATAACAAAGTTCTTCATCCTATCTACTACGCAAGCAAGGTGCCTAATGGTGCTCAAACAAATTATATGGTGACTGAGAAAGAACTTTTTGCCATTGTCTATGCCTTTGAGAAATTTCGAGCCTATTTGTTGGGGTCCAAGGTCGTAGTTCACACGGATCGTGCTGCTTTTCGCTATCTTATGGAGAAGAAGGATACCAAGCCATAATTAATCCGATGGGTCCTTTTATTGCAATAATTTGACTTTGAGGTCAAGGATCGCAAGGGCACAGAAAATCAAGTTGCAGATCATTTGTCTAGGCTTGAGGAAAAAGGAAGACCAAAGAACATTGACATCAATGACGCTTTTCCAGATGAGATCATATTGGCACTATCTTACTCATCCGCTCCTTGGTATGCCGATATTGCTAACTATTTGGTTAGCGACCTTATTCCCGATGGATTGGGGACCTATCAAAAGAAGAAGTTCTTGCAGGAATGTAGGCAATACTATTGGGAGGATCCCTTCTTGTTTCGCATTTGTGCCGACAACATCATTCGGCGTTATGTTCCGGAAGATGAGGTTGTACCAATTCTCAAGGCATGCCATGACTCACCGGTTGGAGGTCATCATGGAGGAAATAGAACGGAAACAAAGGTACTTGAGTGTGGCTATTATTGGCCGTCAATCTATCAGGACGCGAATCAAATGGTCAAAGATTGTGATCAATGCCAAAGGCAAGGGTCAATCTCTAAGAGGCATGAGATGCCTATGAATTTTGTGATGGAGGTCGAAATCTTCAATGTTTGGGGGATCAATTTTACGGGTCCCTTTGTGAGATCTTATGGCATGAAGTATATCCTAGTGGCAATGGATTGTGTCCAAGTGGGTTGAGGCGGTCGCCTTGCCAAACAATGAGGCGAGAAGTGTGACCGCATTTTTGAAGAAAAGCTTATTCACACGGTTTGGCACTCCTAGAGCCATTCTTAGTGATGGTGGATCTCATTTTTGCAACAAGGCTTTCACCGGGCTACTCGAGAAATATGGTGTAAAGCATAAGGTGGCCACACCTTATCATCCTCAGTCGAGTGGCCAAGTTGAAGTCTCCAACAGGGAGATTAAGAACATTCTAGCCAAAACGGTCAATGCAAACAGGACCGACTGGTCAAGAAAGCTAGATGATGTATGGTGGGCCTATCGCACAACGTTCAAGACTCCTATTGGCACTTCACCATACCGGTTAGTCTTTGGCAAGGCATGTCATTTACCCGTGGAGCTGGAACACAAGGCCATGTGGGCTTTGAAAAAGTTGAACCTTGACTGGGCCGAGGCTGCTAATCTGAGATTGACACAACTCAACGAAATGGAAGAATTCTATTTCCATGCCTACAAGAGTGCAGCCATGTACAAAGAAAGAATGAAGTTTGTCCATGACAAGAAGATCTTGAAGAGGGAGTTCAACTCGGGTGACTTGGTCTTGCTTTTAAATTCAAAACTCAAGTTGTTCCCGGGCAAACTCAAATCTAAATGGTCTGGCCTATTCAAAGTTGTAAATGTGTCTCCATTTGGAGTGGTTGAATTAGAGTCGGAAGATGGTCACCGAACTTTCAAGGTGAATGGCAAGCAGGTTAAGCACCACTTGGGCACAAATGGAGACAAGCATCTGGTGGAGCAATTTTCCCTCAAGGATGGTCCATCCCCCATCACTGAGTAAGCCCAAAAAAGGGCCAACTTCGTCGTGCTGCGATGCTAAATTAAGCGCTTCGTGGGAGACAACCCATGTGTAGTAACATTCTTTTTGTTCCTTATTTTAATTATTTTTTGTTATGTAGATTAGATTGAGCAAGTTGACGTGTTTGTGGAGTGCAGGTGATCCATAATATCATAAAACAGGGTGAACATATTGAAGAAATGAGAAAAAGTTACTCCAGGGAGTTTGCTGCAACTATGGGGTCGCATAATGACTATGCGGACCGCATAATGGTCGCAAACCTGGACAGGAGGTTGAGACCAATTTGCTAAAAAATGTGGTAAAAAGTCACATTATGCAGACCTCATATCACTTATGCGACCACATAATGCTTCACATTTATGGGGTACTTAGACCTAGCCTGAAACTACTGCATAACACGCATGCGGTCGCATAACGTGTTATGCGATCACTTTTCCACCGCATACCTGCAAGGTAAGAAGCCCTAACCTTCTTCCTGACCCTCTTCGTATAACTTCACTCATTTGCACACAAGCACTCACACTCGCACAAGATAAACCAAAAACAAAAACAAAAAAAAAGAAAAAGAAAAAAGAAAGAGAGCAAGAACAAGGATCGATTGAGCGAAACAAAGTGAAAGTATATTTTGGAGATCATTTTCTTCTACTCATTCTCTACATCTGGTATGTACGTTCTCCCCTTCCACTTCTATTACTTTTGCTTTGTATTGTTTTTTCTCTTTCTTTGGTAGACCCCTAAATGCTTAACTAGACTTAAAAATGCTGAGTAGGGGGTCTGTGATCATGATGTAGGCTGTAAATTTTTGTTAGGAAAAAGGTTTGAATCGTGGGAACGATGACTTTTGCGATTATGTGGGCCGCAAAAGTCATCGCAAATAGGCCATTTTTGTAACCCTAGGTGACCTTGTGTAGTGCAATAATGTGGAGGCTTTTGCGATCGCAAAACTAATATGTGGCTCGCAAAGCCACCGCAAACCTAGTCAGATGATGGGTTTGTCTAAGGGCCATTATGCGGCAGGTTTGTGATCGCAAATCCTGATTTGCAGTGGGTTTTGCGATCGCATGTTTTTGGGACCAATCAAGGTACACAAGTTTGCGATGGATATGCAGTTCGCATAGTTGTTATGCGATCGCATAAACCATCACATACCTGACATTTTTTCTGAATACTATAATTATGCGACGGGTTTGCGGTCTGCATGGTGGTTATGCGACCGCATAACCCATCGTATCTTGTGTTTCTTTGGCAATTTTTTTGTTTTATGCTTGGTATGATACGCCATCGCTCAGACACTGTTTCTTTTTAGAAATGGTACCAAATAAGACTATAGCAATGCGATCCCCATCCTCTCGTAGGCATAAAAGGGCCACTGCTGGCCAACATGCACAACAGGAAAAACGCCCACGACCGGACACCTCCCACATTGCTGCTGAGAACTCCTCCCAGTTTGATGAGAACGAGGCACAACTAAATACCTTTCCATCAGTAGACTTGCAAGCTGAAGCAAGATGAAAAGAGGGAGAGGATCTACAACTCCGATTTGGGGTCACCGGCTCCATGAGTCTGTACAAAGCGGGGCTCGAAAAGTGAAAGATCCTTGACGAAAGGCAGCTGAGCCTGATGGGTTGCGGGAACACTACCCTCACATCCTAGAGAACATCAAGGAGAGGCAGTCGGAGTTCTTCACGGAGGTCCCTGATGAGTATAATGAAACTATTGTGCGTGAATTTTATGCTTCATATGGGGCTTCCAGGACCGCCGAGCACAAGAGAAACATGGTCTTTAGCGACACAGTTCTGGTTCGAGGAAAGCATGTGCTATGTGATAAGGGCACTATCAATGATTTGTACTTTGAGGACTGGAGTCCGGGCACAGCTGATTATGAGGCCAAAGTAGAAAACAAAGACAATGAGCGTGCTTGGATAGCGTCTGTGATAGCCAAGGGAACCCCAACCTGGATTGACCCTAACCAGAAGATTTATAAAGAGGATCTCAAACGAGAGGGTTGCTACTATCTTAGATTTGTCACTTCACACCTGATACCATCCAGAAATGAAATAGATATCAACATTGAGAAAGCACTTCTGATTGCATGCATCATGACGGGTATCAAAATTGATATGGGTGAGATTATTTTTCGAGAGTTGCGGGTCGGGGAAAACCAGAAAGCCACGTCACTTCCATTTCCCTACTTGATCACAACTCTCTATAATTAGGAGGAATGACTACATTGCCTTACCATGACAAGTCGGTAAAAGCGCTCAAGGATATCGATATCATGCGTATTAGTGACGAAGTGTCAAAGGAAGCTGCTGCTCCTATAGAGATTCAGATCCCCCTCTCAGCAGGCACAGACATTCCAGAATCCCAGATACCTGCCTCTCCTCAGGCCACAGTGGCCACCACAAACCACTACACAACCCCCAGTTGCATTGCTAGCTCTTTCTAAGCTGGGTCTCCTAACTCAGCACACAAATGCTAAGGTATATCGACTGATGAAGGAGATCCCAACCATTATTCGGTAGGCATTACTTCCCGTCCAATCCTCAGTGATGTGTCTTCAACAACAACACCAATTTTATGAGGATCGCCTAAAGAAAATTGAGGTGCGACTGGAGAAAGTTGAACGGGGCGAGGGTGGAGGCATTCCCAAGCTCCGTAGAGATGTAGATGAACTAAAGGGTGAGATCTAAAGGATGCAGAACCTGGAGTTTGATGTATCCTCTCTCTTGCCAAAGGAAGGAGATCAGGGAGCTGGCACGTCCATACCGGGACTCGACTTTGATTTCACCACACTGATGACAGCTCCCGAGTTGCAGATTGTTGGGTCTTCCCAAACTCCAGCTCCCGTGGAACCCATTGAGATTTCCTCTGAGGCAGATTCTGGACATACTGAAGAGTCCGACGATAGGGAGACAGATGATGAGGAGACAAACAAAGATGCACTGTCTGAGGAGGTTGAGGGTCCTCAAGACAAGGGTAAGGAAGTTTCCATGACTACAGCTGCACATGAGAAAGAAGAAGCAGATGTACAAACGACAATTGCCCACTCACTAGCGGACATGGTCGCCAAAGCCCATCCATCGACCGCTCAGCCATCATCGGGTGAGGCTAGCAGTTCCCAGGCCCTCACTCCATCATCAGGGCAGTTGGAGATCCCTACTCCATCCTTGGAGGTCACTCCTCAGGCTGTGATCCCATCAGCCACATCTTCAGCATTAGTGGGTGACCCCACCGTAGTCCAGCATGCCTCAGACTCCGCAACGCTTGGTGCGCCACCATGGAGCCCCTCAACTCTGTTTTTAAGTTTTTATGCATTGGGGACAATTCATGCTCTTTAGTTGGGGGGGGGGTAGATATTTTTGTGTAAATAGTTGTATATAAAAAATAAAAAATAAAAATTTTTAGACTAGTAGTTAGTAATGAATTCCCCTTGGTTTTTGTTCGCCGGGTTCTTTTCCAAGGGTGTAATAGTAGAACTAGGACAGTATTATGAACCGTGTTGACCTAGTTGGTGTGATTGTATAGATTCAAGCATGTATGTTGGTAAATGAATGATACCCTTCTGTTGTTGATATATATAAAGCAAAAAAAAAGATTTTGTGATTAGTATTTTTTTTGTGAACTTGAGGCTCGCACTTTGACTTTATGTTTGACCGGAATTGTACTTATCATATGATGAAAGCTTGAGTTTTCTGATAATCACTTGAGGGCTAAAACCATGTTGAGTCAAACAGTTCATGCGCCATGTGTGTTAGTGTTTCTGTAAATAATTCTTGTGTTTACTTCTATCATCTAGAACTTGCCCGATTTGTCTTTCAATGCTAATGATAATTACGTTTGGTTGGAGAAATGACCTTAGGCATTGTTTGTGTTATTTGAAAAACCCTTTTATCCTTTCAAGCTAACCATTGCATATACATTGTCACTAGTCACCCTATTCGAGCCTTTAACCTTTCCTTTGGCTACTTCATTACAAATCTTTCCCCTCTTGTAAAGTAATTCCCTATTTTGAACCGTCACTCCTTGAATATTGAGAATGAAGCTAAAATCCTAAGTTGGGGGTGTGGTGTCAAGTTGGAAATTGGTAAGGTTGTGCATTGAGTGTAGGAAAATATAACTCAAAGTGTTCGCATGAAAGTATTCAAGCTCCAAAAGAAATATATATATATAAAAAAACAAAAAGAAGGGGAAAATAAAAAGAGATATATGTACGTATATAAATATGGAGTCTTGAAGTAAATTAGAGAGGTATTTAAGGTGGTTCTATGTTGGTAACTAGATACCAATGAGGGCTATGTGGTTTGAGAAGAAACATAGTGCAACAAGAAAGAAAAATGTGAGTAGTGTTCAAGGAGAGTGTAGTCACTTGTACCACAAATGCTTATCCGACCCTTTCCTAAACGTACATTACAAGCTTAAAAAGTCCTTATGGGATCTCCAACCGAATGTCGCTAAAATAGGCAGCGAATTAAAATAAGGGAAAACTTATGGCATGATATATTGTAACACTTGAAATTCTTTGTGAGAGTGAGTGTCTTTGTGAATTTGTCCCTTGTGTTGTTATTGTAAATATGGTGATTTTGGGGACCTTCTTTCTTGTGAGGGTACACGAACTGCAAGGTTTAACAGAAGTGAAGTTCTTGAAGTCGAATGCATGTGTACTTAGCTGAGAGCAACATTTTGTCAAATTGGTCGAGGCTCAAAGTTCACAGGTTGGTTAGCTTCTTTGTAAATAATAATGGTTGTCCAGGAAGGGTAAATAAATGACAGCACATGCTTGTGAACTGAAATTAAAACCACCCACGGTCACTATTGTTTCATGTCATCAGTCAGAGTCTAGGATAGGATAATGTTGTTTTAGTTTCTTGAGGACAAGCAAGAGTTTAAGTTGGGGGTGTTGATGTGCCGTATAATTTCGGCACATTTGATGCCAATTACATAGTTTTTGGCTCCTTATAAATGCATTTACTTGTTAAATCTTATGAAGTTTTGACGTTTTGCAGTACATGAGGCTTGAGGTCCCGAAAGCATGGAAATTAAATCAAAAAGCCGCAAAAGAGAAAAAAGAAGACAAGTTGCAGACTGCATGATTCAAATGCGGACCGCAAATCTCACATGCGGACAGCAAACCACGAGGGACAATCACAGAGTGAAGCAGTTAAAATGGCCAAATCAAATGCACGTTATGCAGTCCATTATGTGACCGCATAACAAGTTTGCGGACCGCATAACAGGCCGCAGACCGCATAACAGGCCGCAGACTTCCAGAAGAGTCAGAGCTCACAAGTTTGCGATGGAGAATGCGATCGCATAACAGATATGAGAATTGCATAACTGCTATGCGATCGAAATCTGGAACTAGACTCAGGAGATTTGCGATGGACTTGAAGGATATGCGGACCGCATACATGTTTTGCGACAGATATGCGATTGCATAATTTGTCTGCAAAGGGTATTTTTTTCCAATTTTGGACCCACTTTTTAGCTCACTATAAATAGAATTATTAGGATTTTTGTGGGGGCATCTTGTTTGAAAAAGAGGCTACAATACAAGGCATTGAATAGTCCATCTTTTGGAAGCTTTAGAGTAAAGAATCTTGCACTTTTGTAAGCATTATGACATTGAATATTGTTTTTTTTTTGTATTTTAGCATGTGTGGCTAGTTTTAAATACTAAGTTTGTGGACCCTAAATGGGTGTAATGTTAATGGGTGTTTACCATTGAATATATGTATAATGGTTGGTTGGTATATATTTATTTCTCATTCTTCATTTCTTGTTGGTGGTTGCAAACATTAACAAGTGCCATTTTACTCTTTCTTTACTTGAAAAAGTGGGTTGGGGTTTTGTAGAAGTAAATATCAAAATCTCAAGGCATTAAACCTTGTTTAATAGAATCGCTTAGGGATAAGTTGATTTTATTTGGCACTAATTGATTGTTCTTAATTGCAACTCTTTTATATTTGGAAAAATTATAAAGAGGAAATGCTACCCAACTATTGGAAAATATTGGCTAGTCATTTAGAGATCATTTGCATATCAAGGACCTTCCATTAGAAATATATCATATTAACACCGATAACATTACATTTCATTAAAGGGGACACAACCTCGGTTTAGTTAATTGAATTACTTACAACTTTCTAGAATCATAATTGTTACTATTTCATTCAATTACAATACTCTTTTTTAAGCTAACGGAATAGAATTACGAGTTAAGTCAAACTTCATACTATTCATGTAATCTTTTCATGCCTATTCCCTGTGGGATTCGACCCCAACCTAGTTGAGTTATTATATTTGACATCGATCACTTTACACTATTTATTTAAGTGTAATTTGAGTGTACCAGTCACCTACAAGTGTTAGTCCAAAATGTATATAAATAAAAGGAATGAATGGGGCCATACCATTGCAGTAGTATCGCTTCAAGTGATTTATGTTCCAGCTGTTCGATAGTCGCTCACCGTTCATCGCTTTGAGTTTGTACGATCCTTTTTCGGTGATCTTGATAATTTGATACGGACCTTCCCAGTTCGGTCCGACCTTCCCTTTGTTCGGGTTCCAGGTGCTTAGTGTGACCTTCCTTAATACTAAGTCCCCGACATTGGATTGTCGAAGGTTTGCTCTTCTATTGTAATACCTCTCTATCCGCTATTTTTGGCTGGCCAACCAGACAAGGGCGCCTTCGCGCCTTTCATCTAACAGTTTTAGGCTCGTATTCATAGCCTCATTGTTTAATTCTTCGGTCGCATATCGGAACCTGAGACTGGATTCTCCGACTTTGATCGGTATTAGAGCTTCAACGCCGTAACCAACAAGAAAGGGGTGGTCCATGTACTGGACTTCGAGGTCGTACGAATGTCCATAGGACTTCAGGCAAGATTTTGTTCCATTTTCCTTTGGCGTTGGTCAAACTCTTTTTGAGGTTTTGGAGTGTGGGTTTGTTTATGGACTCCGCTTGACCGTTCCCACTAGGGTTGTAGGGATTTGATAGTATTCTTTTGATCTATGGTCTTCGAGAAACTTGCTTACTTTGCTGTCGATGAACTATTTCCCATTGTCGAGCACGATCTCGGCCGGTATTCTAAACCGACATATTATGTGGTCCCAAATGAAATTGATGACTTCCTTCTCCCTAACTTTCTCATATGCCTAGGCTTCCACCCTTTTAGAAAAATAGTCAGTCATAAACAATATAAATTGATCCTTACTGGGTGCCCATAGAAAGGGGCCAACGATGTCCATACTCCATTTCATGAATTGCCAGGGTGACAAGACCGAATATAGCAGCTCCCCGGGTTGATGAATCATCGGAGCCTGCCTTTGGCATTCGTCGCATTTTTGCACGACTCCTTCGCATCCTTTTCCATGTCGGTCCAGTAGTAGTCGACTTTGATTACTTTTCGAACCAATGATTTGGCGCCTGAATGATTTTTGTAGGTGCCTTCTTGGACCTCCCTCAGAACATACTTGGTATATCCCGGTCCTAGACATATTACGATGGACCATCGGACGTTCTTCTGAACAGGGTTCCGTCTTCGGACAAGTTGAACTGGGATGACTTCGTACTCAGAGTCCTCAATTCTTTTTGATCCGAGGGCAGTTTTTCGGTTTTCAAATACTTTATATATTTGTTTCTCCAGTTCCAAGTTAGGCTCGTTAAGTTTATCTCAGTGTGACCTTTTTCCACTACCGATCTCATGAGTTGTACGACTGTCCCCAAGTTGAACTCGTTGTCATTGACCGACGACCCCAAGTTAGCAAGGGAATCGGCCTCACTGTTTTGATCTCGAAGTACATATTGTAGAGTCCACTCCTTGAACTGATGTAACAGTATCTGCAGTTTATCTAGGTATCTTTTCATTCGTTCCTCTCTGACCTCTATCATCCCATTAACTTGGTTCACCACAATGAGGGAGTCACACTTAGCTTTGATCACCTCTGCTCTCAAGCTTTTGGCTAGTTCGAGATCGACAATCATGACCTCATATTCAGCCTCGTTGTTAGTCAATTTTACAGTCCTAATAGATTGTCTAACTATGTTTCCCGTTGGTGGATTCAATACGTTGCCAAGTTCGGACCCTTTTGCCTTTGAGGCATCGTCTGTAAAGAGGGTCCAGATCCCCAAAGAAGTTGATAAGTGGGGATTTTAACCTATTATTTTCTCTCTTTTACTTGTGTTGTAGGAAAAAAATGCTTGAAGGTATTCTTGGAAACTAATGAAATATGCTTGCTTGCAGGAATTGTCAAAAATGAGCCAAAGGAGCCATAATCAACTCACAAAGGAGTCAAAAGTTGAACAAAAACCAAGACTGGGACAAGAGATCTGAAGCGCGGACCGCACAAATATTGTGCGGCCGCGATCATAATTAAGCGGACCGCATAAGGGATATTCAAAGAGTGTGATTTTTGGGCTAAAAGATGAGTGCAGCCCGCACCAGAAATGTGGGGCCGCGAAAGTCCTTATGCGGCGATGATTGAAATTACGCGGAACGCGATGACTGAGGTTTAGAGAGTTTACAACTTGAGCAAAAGAGAGAAGTGCGGTCCATGATCCAAATTATACGGTACGCAAAATGAAGAATCAGAGAGTTGATTTCAAGCCAAACTCAAGTAAGTGCGAACCGCATCACTTTTATGCGGCCGCATAATCTGGAGTGTAGCCACACTTGGAATTATGCGGTTCGTGAAAGCCAGTTCAACCCAGATCTAAAAGAGAGGAACGCGGACCACAGTAAGCAAGAGTGCGGCCACACTCAGAATTATGCGGTCGCACAACCTCCGCAGGGGCATTTTGTCATATATTTTCAACTTAGTATAAATAGAATTTTTTTTCATTTTTAGGGTATGTTATGTATTGTATGAGCATGTGAGACGGCTGAGTTTTCTGTTTTGGGAAATTTTGCACTAGATTCACTTCTTAACATTAGATTTTCATTCCTTAATTTCATATTATGGATTTCATCTTTATTTTCTGGTATTTCCATGAGTATCTAAACCCATATCTAGGGTTGTGACCCAACCCTAATGTGGGTATTTAATGGGTATTTGATTTTAGGTCTTGAATGTGTATGTGTTAGTAATATTTAGCCTAGTTCTTGCTAGAACTATATAATTAATGGTTGCAAACATTGATTCATGCCTTTATGACTTAGTCTGTACTTGAGAAAGAGGAATTAAGTCTAGGATAACTAGGCTAACAAAGAGTTGGGTGAACTCAAGAAATTGATAGCCCCGATTAAAGGGTTAAACCTAGAGATAGTAATACCCAACTTGAGATAATATCAATTGAATTGCATGAATACCCATTTGGACTTGAGAAATCCAAATTAGGCGAAATCACTCAAACTACTGAGAGGTATAGAGTGAGTACCTGGGTGTGGTAGCTATATTACAATCCCAACTAATCAAGATTGCCTTAGAACTTTGCTACCCGTTAGATATCCACCTAGGTAGAAGTCACAACCCTAGTCTCTTTAAACACTTGAAAACAACAACAAAAATATGGTCATTAGTTTTAGTTATTGCATACAATAGAGTAAAGTTAGAAGCACAAATCAAACCCAAATGTTTGGAAGTGTAGATAGAAAAAAAACCCGCATCTAGCTTAGATATAAACCTAATTCCAAGCAAATTAACTCCTTGTGGATTCAATCCCGACCTAGTTCGGTTAAAACTGCATCGCCCACCCTCGATACTCAATAGTAGTGTAGGCTTGGACCCGATCAGAAGTCCCCAAGTTCAATAATAACTCTCTTTCGACTTCACAAAGTATGCCAAAATTTGAGATTTAATGGCGGTCCGGGGCCGAAATTCGATATCGTACCAGTTGATCTCTATAGCCCATTCGGCCAACCGTCCTGAGAGCTTGGGTTTATGCATTACATTCCTCAATAGATAAGTAGTTACAACACATATGGGGTGACATTGGAAATACTGTTTCAGCTTCCTAGAGGCGCTTAGCAAAGCGAGTGCCAATTTTTCTAGGTGAGAGTATCTAGTTTCTCCTAGAGTCCTGCTAACATAATAGATTGGAAACTGCATACCTTCCTCTTCCCGTACCAGGACTCCACTTACCACTATCTCGGATACTGCTAAGTACATGTATAACTACTCGTCTGTCTTCGGAGTATGAAGTAGATGTGGACTCGAGAGATACCGCTTGAGTTCCTCCAAGGCCCGTTGCCACTCGGGGATCCATGAGAAGTTTTTCTTCTTCTTCAATAGCGAGAAGAACCAGTGGCTCTTGTCGGAAGACCTCGAGATGAATCGCCCCAGGGAGGCTATGCATATGGTTAATCTTTGAATGGCCTTAACGTTGTCCACAACAGTGATATATTTGATGGCCTTGATCTTATCGGGATTATTATCGATTTCGTGGTTGGAAACCATGAATCCGAGGAATTTTCCGGACCCGACTCCGAATACACATCTCCGAGTTTTGCTTCATATCATACTTCTTCAATATGCTGAAGGTTTCTTGCAAATGTTTCAAATGGTCCTCTGTTCGCAAGGACTTAACTAACATATCGTTAATGTAAACCTCCATTGAGTTTCCTATTTGTTCTTCGAACATCTGATTTACTAGGAATTGGTAAGTCGGCATCTTTTAGTCCGAATGGCATCACATTGTAGCATTAGGTGCCGTACTTAGTGATGAAAGAAGTTTTTCTTGATCGTCCGAGTTCATTTTCATTTGGTTATACCTGTAATAGGCATCGAGAAAGTTGAGTATCTCGTGGTCGAGTTGAATCGATCATGCGATCGATGTTGGGCAGAGGGAAGGAGTCCTTGGGACATGCCTTATTCAAATCTTTATAGTCTACACACATTCTTAAGTTATTACTTCTTTAGGGACTACCTCTACGTTTACTAACCAATCCGGGTACTTAACCTCCCGAATGGACCATATTTTAAGGAGTTTAGATACCTCGTCTTTGATGAATGCATGTTTGACTTCGGACTGAGGTCTACTTTTCTGTTTTACCGGATGGAACTTCGGGTCCAGGCTTAGCTTGTGAGTAGTTATTTTAGGGGGGATCCGTGCCATATCAAGGTGGAACCAAGCGAAACAATCTATGCTAGCTATAAGGAATTGAATGAGGAGCTCGGGGATCAACCTCGTGCCTAGGTATACCTTTCGATCGGGCAAGTGCTCGATCAATACGACTTTCTCTAGTTCTTCGACTATCGATTTGGTGGCATTGGAATCGTCGGGGGCTTTGAAAAACCTAGAAACTCCATAGTTGTCATCCTCATCTATCCACTACTTATGCGGTTCTGTCAAGGCTGGTATTGGTAATTACTATTTTGCCTCGTATTTGGCCATACGGATTCAGACCCTTCGATGTCGAAAGTGCAGATACCTGGATCACCTCGTCGACCACGAACATTTCCTTGACGGCCGGTTGCTCTCCGTAAACTATTTTGATTCCTCCAGGCGTTGGGAATTTCAGCACTTGGTGCAGTCTTGAGGGTATTGCCCTCATGTTGTGAATCTATGGTCTCCTGAACAAAACATACCTCATGTCCCCTTTGATCACACAGAACTTTGTTTCCTGAATAGTCCCAGACATATTTACCGGTAATATTATCTCATCTTTAGTGGTCTCGCATGCCATGTTGAATTCGTTCAGAATCTTGAGTGCAGGCACAATTTGGTCTTGCAAAACTAGTTGTTCCACGACCCTCGATCTAATGATATTGGCCGAGCTACCTGGATCAATCAATACACGCTTAACTCCAGATTTATTTATGAGTACAAATATTACCAGTGCATTATTGTGGGGCTGCATGACCCCTTCAGCATCCTCATCGTTGAAGTACAAGGTTTCCTCCAATATATAGTCTCGAGTCTGGTTTCCCTTGTAATGGATAGTTTGGTGCGTTTCAGCATCGTTCCCCGGAGAATATCGATCCCACCGATGATCATGTTAATGACGTACTGAGGTTCTTCCTGTTCTATCTGTTTATTAGAATCTCTATTCCTAAAATGATTCTTGGCTCGGTCGCTCAGGAACTCTCGGAGATGTCCGTTGTTGAATAGTCGGGATACTTCCTCTCTTAATTGTTGGCAATCCTCTATTCTGTGGCCGTGAGTACAATGGTACTTGCACATTAGGTTAGGATCCCTTTGGGCTGGATCGAACTGTAGAGATCGAGGCCATTTGGTATCTTTGTTGCGTCCGATGGAAGATACGATGGCGACGACGTCGATGTTAAAGTTGTACTCTGATAATCTTGGTGCTTCCTTAGGCTCGATGGGCCTGTCAAAACTGTTTTTGCTCATGAGTCCCCGGATTTTTTGACCTCGGTCACTCGTCCTTTCACTTCTCATGTAGTTTTTCCCTGTCCTGCTACTTCTTCGATCTCCATTATACGGCTGATACCGATCCCAGTTTGATTTTGGTTCCCAATCCACGTCTCACTTGACTCTTTCTACGGCTCTGACGGGATAGACGGACTTGGAAGAGGCCCCAAGCTGGTCATTTTCGACCCTGATTTTTGATTGATACAGGTTATGTATGTCAACCCAGGTAACAACCAAATATTCTATCATGTTTTTTTTCAACTGTTGTGAAGCCAACGAGCTTCAAGCATTGAGTCCTTGGGTGAAGGCTTGAATGGACCAATCATCAGCGACTGGAGGCAGGTCCATCCGTTCCATTTAAAATTAGGATACGAATTCTCAGAGCATATCATTATCCCTCTATTTTACTTTGAAAAGGCCGACTTCCTGGTCTTGACCTTGATAGCCTCGGCGTGTGTTTCTACAAAGGAATCTTCAAGCATAGCAAACAAGTCAATAGAATTAGGAGGTAGGTTATGATACCATATCATAGCTCTCTTTGACAGAGTTTCACTGAACTTTATCAGCAAGACAAACTCGATCTCATCATCCTCCAAGTCGTTCCCTTTGATGGCACACGTATATGAGGTCACATGCTCATTTGGGTCTGTCATTCCGCTGTACTTAGGAATCTCAGGCATGCGGAACTTCTTAGGGATCGGATTTGGAGCCGCACTCGGAGGAAAAGTTGCTGGAAAAAACTTATTGGAATCCAGGCCTTTTAATATCGGCGGTGCTCCTGGGATTTGGTCGACCCTAGAATCGTAGGTTTCCACTTTTTTGTTATTGGCTTCGATTTTTCTTCTCTCCTGATTCTACCCGTTTTGTCAGCTCCTTGAGCTTCTTTATGATCTCGGGGTTGGTCTTTGAATCATTTTCACTCGGCCTCTCCGCGACCGGTTCATTTATGCGGGTGACTTATCGAGATGGCTCAAACTCAATTCTGCTCGGCACGCGGCTTTGGTTATGTAACTAGGCTATTGCTGCATGTTGAGCCTATAACATTTCAAATATCACCCGTAAATTGATCTCGTCCCTTCCAATGTCTTGTGTATTTTGGGCTGTCTATCGGGCTACACCACATACGCTATTCTCGGGGTCAGTGGCCACATGAGAGTTAGGTCAATTGGGTCAGCAACCGAAATTCCGACGGGGTCAACAGGCGGTACCTCACCACCGGGTATTATATTGTTATTCTCGTCGTGATGACTGGACTCAGTGTCCACATTTGGAGGGGCTGACTGGGAGTTTGACATTTTTAGCTTTGACGTGAAACTACACTTCAAAGAACAAGTGTAAAATAGGGCGTGTTATAGAAATTTGTATCAAAGAGCCACTATTATCCTTATCCCCACGGTGGGCGCCAAACTGTTTAACGTCAAAATCATATAATAATTGAATTTATTAGTGGTTTTAAGAATACACGAATTTATTTGATACAAAGCGATAAATAAAGACAAATTGAATAAACAAAGATAAAGTAGATTTAAACCGCACGAGGAAGATAGTTCAAGCCCTAGTGAAATATCTACCCTCTATCCAAACTCGTTATAGTCAGCACTGATGAACAATAGTAAGAGGATTAATAATAGAGAAAATAATACCGATTCCGCACCGTGACCCCTGAATTCTCGAGGTCGGGTGCCATGCCCCCGAATTCCGATTTGATGAGGCTGACCCCTCGACTTTGGTCTCCCGTCATCATATCTCGAGCTGGGCTTATTTTTTTGGAGACGGAGATGTAACATGAGCCCGATTTTATCCGTATACATAATACTCTTTCGGTATTTTACAATGTTTTATTTTTTGCTTTTCAGAAACTTTTTTTCTCATCAAACTATATGTATATATGTCTATTATTCATGCATTGATAAAGCAAAGCAATCACGAGTTTTATGTACAAGCCATGTAAGAAACTATTTATCCCAAAGATCTCATATACTGAAATGTTCAAAGAATTAACTAGAAGGTGACTACACATACATAGTTATTCCTTCTAATGAAACAAAAATGATATATCAAAGTTGTTCCTTAGATGAACAATATATTGACTTAAGTTTTCCCCTCTTACAATCATTATAATTTCCTTCGCCTATAATATGATATGATATGAATATTTTTTCTGACCTTTACGATTATCAATTGGCAATGCCTCGTTGTAACCGCCATAGCTTCAGCAATAATTTGCATCCTAACCGACGGGATTGGAGAACCAAAGACATGAAACTCCGTACCATTAGCATCAATTGCTACCACATCAATACTTGTCTTTCTTATCTCCCATCGGCAGTGTGCTAAAAATAATAAAATCTCATTTTGGCAGCCATGCTTATCACAAATATTTCATTTTCAGGAATAATAAGGCAATCATACTTATGATAATCTAATAATACTTTTGACACAATAGTAGAAGCATCCGACATTCGTTAATAAAGGACCAACTATTTCTTGCTTTCAAATAAACCCCATTAGCTGCACAAACAAGTTCAAAAAGGTTCATTAGAAAATGGACACGCCATACTAAACTCTCTAATCCTATCTTGCAGGTCGTTAATGCACCAGGTGAAGGGCCACCTACTTCGGCATAATTTCAAGCAACGAAACGCAATTGCTGATGTGCTAGCAAAGGATGCAAAAAACCGGGGGTAAAATCAATACCTACAAGAAGAAATTAAAGTTTTTGGTACTCCGCCTCCTTTTGTGGAAGAATTACTGATCAAAGATAAGAGCGGAGAAAGTAACTCATCAAAAGTTTTATCTACAAGTATTTGTATTATGCTAAGATATATGGGCAACCAAAACATTGCTACTGATAATGTACTTTTGAATGAAGGGTCTACGTACCCAAACCACTACCCTAATATCACCTCAGATGATCCTATCCTATTGTAATATGCTAAACTTGGATTTTAGTATTCAATATATAAATCTTATTAATGCAAAAAAAAAAAACTTTGGGAATGGAATTGTTTAACATTCACAAACAGATTATACCCCGAGTTAGTAAAATTATTAAGGGAAATGATATTGTATAGCTGATATCAAAATATTAGCTAGAAATATATATATATATATATATATATATATATATATATATATATATATTTGGTATATATGTATTCATTTCTGTATATTATGTACAAATTAATATATAAATTTTATTCATTTGTGTGGCTACAGATATAAATAATTTCGGTTGCCGGCTAAAAGTGATCTTTGCTCAATTATTAATTTGATGTATATTAGGCCATAACATATGTGTTTAACCAAAATTAGATTTTTCGGTCAAAGCCAATATCTAGAAGAAATCTGGTTACTGATAACCAAGATTTACTTTATTTTCCCAATAATCTTGGAAGAATGGATCGAGGAATGAAAATGATTGACAAAGGAAAATAAGAAATAAACTGATAATTACTCCCCAAAATTATGGCTTAAAGCTTAGAGAATAAAACAAAGAATAATAGTGTCGATTTCAATAATAATCGTCATTTGCCCCTACAAAAATGAGATTTCTGTCCTTATATAGGAGCATACAATTATAATGGTTTCCATTCTTAATTTGGGCTCATTAATAGTATTAATTGTATTTATTGCCTGTTACCATATATAACCGTAATTGATACATTTATGACTAAAGATTCATTATAATTGTACTGATTTCTCCTTCCTTATTTACTTTTGGTTCGTGTACCTTCCCTTCTTTGCATCCTTTATGCATTTCGTTTATGTTTCTTCTTTAACAGTTTTCAGGTCCGGTTCTTTTCCCTACATAATCCCATGGGTGTTTCTCCTGTGTCTTTCCTGCATTCTTAACTCATCTAATTGAGAATGCGACTTGTCGTTACATCGATGCTCCATCTGTCATGCTCCGTCAACTTGCTGACAGTCCACGTGTCATTTCTTTTTTAACCAATACAGATAGTCCTCCCACTTTATTAATATTCTCATCTGAATATGGCAGGAATTCTTTGCCATCATTTCTCGAGTATCATCATGTCTCCTTCAGAATCGATACGACGTACGTCACATTCATTTAATGCCCATGCCATGTAGTTTCTTACGATTGGATCTGCAGTTTCTCAGCACTTTGTATGGTTTTTTCTGCAGCTGCATTAGTCCCAAAGTGACGGTTCTATTATGACGCTTCATAATGACGAATTTCTAACCATGGTTGTATCTTCTTATAAATACATCATTCTTTTTTAATCTTGAAGCCTTCTTCCTTTAGTATCCGTTACCTTCATCCTTCTTCGTATCTCTGTACCCATTTTTCTGTATTTCCTTTGTTAAACATGTCTTCGTCAACACCAGACCCTCGCAAAGTTGTGATCGTTGACGAACTAGCTCCTTTCACTGCCCCTACTAGAAGTATGAGAGGTGGTAGACTTCATAGCCTTGGTTCATTGTCTAATCGTGGTTCCTCTTCTCAAAGTAGTTCTGCCAGGCCATATTTTTCTAGAATTAGGGCTCCTCTAACCCCTGGATATTCTTCTATAGAAATAGGGACCTGAATGAACCTGTGCGTGAACCCACAGTCGCATAGATTTTTTCTCAAGAGTTTTCTTTTGTAATAGACCGTGAGACCATTAGAAATCAAGTCTCTTCTATAGCTTCCCTTAACCTTGCTGAACTTTACAAGTTTGATCACTGCCGGTCCTCTTTCCTTAGTTCGACGAGAATGTCATTGGAAACCAGATTTCCCAGTTTTAATCTCTGGTGCCAACCAAAGAATCACCTCTTACCATGCCGATTTTTCTTTTGTTTATACCTACCCCTTTACCTTAGGGTTTAATCCTCCCATTGATCCAGTGATTACAAAGTTTTGTCGCTACTTTAATATGTGCCTTGGCCAGATTGGCCCTATCGTATGGAGGGATGTTGCATGCCTTCCTTATTTGTCGGATTTGGTTTCCGCCCCTTTTACCTTTCGACACTTATTTCATCTTTATTCCCCCAAGTTGTCCAGTGAAGGAGCTTTTTCCCTCGTGGCTAGAAGTAAAAGAGTATTAGTTAGCCCCGAGGATGACCGAGACCGTGGCTGGTATGTCTGCTTTGTTGCTACCTCCACTAGTGGGTTAGTGGGTGAAGAAAACATGCCTTTTCCAGAAAAGTGGAACTTTGCACGTAAGTTTTCTTCTTTTTATTTTTATATGTTTTGAATTTCTTCATGTAATCACATACCCATTTTTCAACAACCATCGAAGTCTTAGATGATATTCACGACTTCCGTGCTTGGGTAGAAAAGATGTTGACTGATGCTCCTATGGAATAAATATCTTGGAAGTTTCTTTCTCAAAATTCGGTTGGAAAGTGAAAACACACGGTACTTTTTCCCTTTATAATTCTTCTTCTTCTTCTTTTAATTGTTCATATGAAAAATTTTCATCCTCCTTTTTTTATTAGGGTTTTCTATTCGTGGCACTAGTCTCGTGTCTGTTCCATCAACCAGGCTTTTTGTGGGTCTCACCCAGGAACGGATTTTGAGTGCCTCTTCCTCCAAGAGAAAAACTGATGAAGCTTGTGGATCTGATGATGAAGAGGAGGTAGAAGAAGGTTCTTTGGTGAGAAAACCGCGCGTCAGTAGACACATGGTTTCTGATGATGAAACTCATTCTTCTCATGACCTTCCACCGAGTTCGATTCCTATCAGACTCATAGATGAGCCAGAAAATTCTCCTTTAGTGATTTCTGATAAAGACACTGCTAATCCTCCATCCATCCATATTGACAAGTTGCTCTCCCAAGGCTTTGAGCGTGAAGAAGATTTTGGGCCTATTTTCTAAGAATTACCTCTCTCTTCCCTTCCAATTCCATCTACCATTAACCCCTTTGTGTCTTTACCTGATGTTACTCCAGTTGTCGCTCCTGTTGATGCTTCTCATGTAGAAGCTGAGCCTTCTAGTAGCATAAGTGAGTTGAAAAAAGTTGTAATTGAGATCCCTGAGGGTGGGAACTTATTGAGGAAATCTGGTCAAGCAGATGTGTGGTTGAAGCCATTGCAAGGCCTCGTGGAGAAGAAGAAGTTAGAAAGCCATAGTTCACAGATTTTAATGAATAACATTGTTCATTCTTCTTTGAAGGTATACGTTTAATTACATTTCCTTCCTTCTTTTAAATTCATAACTCTTCCTATCGTATTTTTTTTGTAGATTAATTTGATTGGCACATAGCTTATGAAAAGAGTTTCCCAGACTGATCAACAAATTTGTGTACCGAGGATGACAACTAGAAAGAACAATTCGAAGGTCTTCAATTAGAAAAGGAAGTTCTTACAGAAGAGAAGAGTGCTTTGGAGAAACAAATGAGAATGGTTTCCATTGAGTTAGCGGTTGAAAAATCTTCTTCCAGTCTAGTTGGGAAGCATAAGGATAGACTAGAATCCTTTTTTGCTGAACAACTCTCCAAGGCTACTGAAGATATATGGGTTTTGAAAGAACTCCTTAATCAAAAAGTGGTTTACGTGGGTGAATTGGTTTAGACACTTACCAAGCTCAGGAAGATCTCCATACCTCAACAGAAAAAATTCAGTTCTTGGAAAGTTTTCTTGCCCCTTTGAAGACAGCCTATGAAGCCTCGAAAGCAGAAAAGGAAGAGCTGAGAGCTGAGATTGATCAGTGGGAGAAGGATTTCAAGGACCTCGAGGATAAGTCATCACTGGATGTTAGCTGGGTTTTTCTGAACACTCGCCTCGAGACTTTAATTGAAGCCAACCAGGAAGGTTTTGACCTTAATGCTGAGATTGCTAGGGCTAAAGAAGAGATTGACAAAACTCAACAACGTCAAAACTTTTCCACACCTGAAGACGAAGGTTCTAAAGGTGATGGAGTTGGACTTGTTCCTGGCGGAGCTGATGTTCAAGCCACTTCTCCCCAAGTTGATCCTTCTTCACCTATTGATAATGCTCCTTAGCTTTTCTTCTTCTCCCTACTCTTTTATTGGCTTTTATTTGAACTCCCTTATGTTGTTTTTCCCTTAGTTTAACATTTTTTTTGGAAAGCTTGTTTTGGTTGCCCCTGTCATTTTGGGGTTTGATGACAAGTTATCAACTTTATTCTTTAAAGTCAATATATATGAATTCTCCGGTTGCTTTTGTCGCATATTATGCTCTTTGCCCTTTTAATATTTGAGTTTTTCTTGCACTTAAAAATGCCTTAATAGTCCCTGACTTCGATAAACACAGATTTTAATAGTGGGCCCTTTTATGTTAACGACAATGATGACGTCTTATCTTCATATTGGTGCAAATATATGAAACATGAAGTAGACATGAAAAGAGAAATAATTTGAGGAAGTTTTATGTTTTGAACTTTCAAATAAATTTCGTACATCATTTTCATAACTGTTCATACATCACTTTCATAACTGTTTTCATTGTAGCAGATTTTTTAAATACAAACCCGAGTTTATATCCTGCGACTAAATTTCTAGCCTCAACCTAAAACTCGTGGAAATATGGAATATTTTGCATCCTTTTTGCGAGTTCGAACTTCAAGGTTTCTTCAAGGTTTTTGATTCAGGCTTGAACTATGCTTTTTTGGTTATTTTCTTCCTTCTATATGCATATTCCCCCGCCGTTGGAGCTTTGAAGTATGAAATCTCGAACACTGGATCACTCATTTCTTTTGGTCCTTTCCTAGAAAAGGAAAACATGAACGGACTCGGAGATAATTATTGAGATGATAACTTCATAAACCGTTCTCCATCAGAAAAGTTGCAACCTAGACCGAGAATAACTCAGTATTTCGCGTGTCTTTCGGGTCTAATGTCATCATTTGGTACGGTCCAACTTTTTGCCTATCATCTAAAATGGTTAGTAAAATTCAAAAGAACAAAATAAAATTGAACTTGCGTGATACCTGACCGTGGGTACTTTCCTCATCTAGCATCTTGCCCTCTATGGTTTCCAACTCGTATGCCCCGTGTCCAGCGATGCCTTGAACTCTATATGGGCCTTCCCAATTTGAGCTCAACTTTCTTGCATTGACCGTTTTTGTTGACCGGAACACCTTTTTGAGGAAGAAGTCCCCAATCTTGAAGTATCTCAAATTAGCCTTCTTGTTGTCATATCATTCAATCATCTGTTTTTGAGCTGCCATTCGAATTAGTGTTGATTCTCTTCTTTCTTGTAATAACTCCAGATTTACTCGCATCTCCTCCTTATTTGCTTCCACAGAAGCATGTGTGTATCTCGTTGATGTGTGGCTAGAATTCGTGATTTTAAGCATTATTTACCTCGCATTTTATGTGCTTT